>CAJHQQ010000178.1:0-172500 GCA_905132885.1 Moricandia moricandioides
CCTAGTCTGCTAATCTCAATCTCAATAACCAAGAAAGTTACTCCTGGAGATGAAAAATATAGAAGATATAATGACATTGCAACCACCAACAAGTCCTCAATTTGCGCCTAAAACAAAGCTATAAGTTTTTGTTTTCTTCACATTTTCAACTTGAAAGTTGTAGGCATATGCAAGAAACAAATCAAAAGTTGAAAACGAGAATTCAAATGACAAATGTTACAAACTGACCACAAGAAACAAATCATTCTTTCGAAACGAGAAATCAAAGAACAAAACACACACAAAACCAATAATCTTAAGCATTCAAGGTTACATTAGACGATAAAGTCTAATGAGTAGTGACTTTAAGACTGAAAGATTTGTTAATCCAAGCCCTAAAGCTTCTTTTCCTAGCTCCATTAATGGGAAAATTCGATCTTCCATTGTCTTCCTCCTCCTCCTTCTTCTTCTCCTCTGACTTCTCACACAACATGAAGTTCCTCGCTCCCAACGACCCAATTTCTTCCCATGGACTCAGAGCTACACAAACAATTTAAAAAAAAAAAAAGAACTCAACACCTATCACAAAAAAAAAAACAATTGGATATATAAATGGATGAGATTGATCTCACCTTCAGGTCCAACCATGGGACAATAGAAAATAAAATCGTTGAAGTCAGATCCGAGAATAGGAAGCCGACCTTCACGAGCATAACATTTAAGAGCAGTGTCGATCACAGCAGCAACGAGATCTCCTTCGTTAGCCACAAACCGGATCGGACCAGCGCTACCAAGAAACGTAACGCTGATCAAGATTCGGTTTCCCTTAACCACCTCTCTTTTCTTCAGCTTGTACAACATTTTTCAAAAGTAATAATAAAAATGGCTAGAAAATTTATATATAGATGTCAAACGTGAAGGAGAGTTTCACGGGTCGATGCCAAGGCAACGGTAGTACCAGCCTTCTTTGCAAGATCCGAACGCGAAAACAGAGTCTGAAGACAGAGGGACGAAGAAGCTAGCCCTTTGGATTGAAAGGGAGAGCCTAGAGTTATCGCAGATCGGATTAGCTTCCACCATTCACAAAACTTCACCAAAGAAAAAAGGAAAGAGAAGCAGCGAAGAAGAGAGATTTATGTATTCGTCCGTAGCAACGAGAAGCAGGAATCTGAGAGGAGGGGCCGAGGAGGAAGAAGAAGATGAATAAAAGGAAGATGGAGTTTGTGAATCTTGGTGAGAGGAGAGGTATGTATATAAATTAAGAGATAACTGTTATGTTCTGTTGTCGCTTTTTTTTTGGAGTCATTCGTTTTTTTCTTTCTTTTTGTTTTTTAAACGCGTGTTCATGTATATTTTAAGACAAAACCTAGATAAGCATCTTCTGTGCATACTTTTGCATGCAGACGCGTAATATACGTACGTGACAGTTAAACTAATTTCCGGTGATTATTATTTTAAAATTTTAATTAGAAATTGGAAACCATTGATAAGAAAATCTAAAAAATAATAATTGGTAAAATGATAAAATATAAGAAATGATATATTTATTCATTAATGACTGGTCTAATATAACTCACACTAGTCTTGAATAAGTTTCTGTGTACCCTGAGGTAATTTTTTGGGGTTTTTTGTCAAAAAAATAGTATTCAAAGAAAAAATAATCAAAATAATTTTTTTTCTTTTAGAATTTTAAACTCACTTCCAACACCCATCCCATAAGTCTAAATTAATTAATCCAATGAGTATAAATGTATATTTATACCTTTTAATAAAATATATTTTATTTTATTTTTTGAAAATATATTTTAGTGACAAAATTTTTTTTAGGTATATCTGAAAATATTCTTTTTTTTTATGCTAAGGTAATATGTTCTTATATATTAAATTATCCTCACATATTTAGGGGGTGTATCAACTAGAATGATTTGGATCTTTTTAATAGCACAACCATTGGCAACACGTTTGTCGTAGGCTCGTGTCATCTAGAGCTGGAGGGAATAGGGATATATTTATCTAAACCCTCACTTTTGAGTCTGTTATGTACCAACTTAATTGGGATTCTTATTCTCAGTCAGAACACTGGTTTGATGAAGAATTCTTGTGTGGCTCTGAAGCAATACATTGATTCTATTTTGGTGCTTTATCTCTTGTACTCCTTTATGATCCACGAAGATAGCATGAATACCACAAAATCGACTAAACTACCACACGTCTTACATGAGTAAATTGCAAAAAGAGAAGTTGATATCTTTTAGATTTATAAAAATGAGATTAGTTTCTATCTGTATACAAAATACTTTAATTAAAATGTTACGGGAAAAAAGGAAACCTAATTGACTACTATAAAAACAAGATCAGTATATAGCATAAAAAGATCCTCCAGAAGATGCTTGCGAAGACAGAGGTTAAAGAAAAAGTCACAGACTTTTGAGGCCACAAACATAACTTGCTCCTAAACTGTTCTTTTCCGCAGTTCATTCTCTTTAAAAGAATCCGAGAAGAGAAGGCTCTGTTAGAGGAGACATGGAGGATCTTGTGGGACTTCTTAGAATCCGAGTGAAAAGAGGGGCTAATCTTGTTAGTCGAGATTCTAAGGGCAGTGATCCTTTCGTCGTCATAACCATGGGTCCTCAGGTACACACACACTCTCCCTCTCTTTCTTACATTACATAGTCATGAACTCTAATGGTGTGTAAATCAGAGCCGGTCCTAGGACTGGTCTTGAGACTTTGGGTATTACATGCAATTTAGTGAAGGTTTTAATAATTTTTATTTTTACAAATTTAGGAGATTCTATGTAACTAAAGTTTATAGAACAATGTTTCATTTATTTATGCTCGTACCTGGCCCTAATTCTGAGCACATCTAAATGAAACATTCACCTCGTCTCTCTCAAATTTTTAATAATTACAAAAGTTGTATATCTCCCAAAAGTTGTCGAATTTTATTATTAAGATTAACCTAAGATTGTTTACTGCCCAATAAATCTCAGATCAGCTCATATGCGTGAACAGTTATATCTTGTTTGCTTTGTGAATCTGGCTCAGACATTGAAGACTCGTCGTGTGGAAAATAACTGTAACCCTGAGTGGAACGATGAACTGACGCTTGGATTCAATGATCATAATCAACCTGTGATTCTCGTCAGTTACTTCTTCATCGTGTTTGAAATATATATGCTTTGTTAGTTTCTGAATGTTTTTTCTTTTGTATTCTCCTTATAGGAAGTTTATGATAAAGATACATTCACTTCCCATGACAAGATGGGAGATGCGGAAATAGACACCAGGCCGTTTCTTGAGATTCAAGCAATGGGTCTTCAAGAACTCCCTGATGGAACCGAGGTCAAGAGAGTGAAGCCTAGTAAAGACAATTGCTTAGCTGAAGAGAGCAGGATCATGTTTAGTAATGGAAAGATCGTCCAAGACATGATTCTCAAGCTGAGAAATGTCGAAAGCGGTCAGGTTGAGATTCAAATCGAGTGGATCAGTGTTCCATAGGGTCAAGTGATCTTTGGAATAAAACATGAAAAAAAAAACTGTGTGAATTGATTTGTTTGCACTCAGGAAGAGTGTAATTCTATTCACTCCTCGGACATTAGGCATTCGTTTGGTCTATCTAAGACATTAATGATTCAAAGAACTGAAACAGAGTTTTAGGGTGAACCACGTTCTCATCAATCTTCCTGCTTCTGTGTTACATGTTTAGTTATCATCAAGAAGCTCTTGAACTCTTTCATCAGATCTCCTTCTTTTATCTTGAACGTTATCAGAAGATTCCTCTCCGGATTCACTGCTTGGATCCTCTTCTTTGCCTGCCCATCTACACCAAAATTGTAGCAGTGTTACCAATCAAAATTGTAGAGATAATACATTGACGTAAACCCAGAAGATTATATTACCAACTCTCCATCATTCTCTAAGGTTTACTTCCAACATAAGTTTCAAGTCCCCACAACCATATATATATGACACGCCTGATTCTCTGCATCTCCAATTGTTTCTCTAAGTGATTTATAGTTTCAGGTGGACTACATGTAAGTGGAAGGAGAGTGGGTGATCCCATATATAGCTGTTACTTGTTAGCTCCTTTTATAGAGGGTCCTTTGAAATTTAAGTAGGAAAATGGGTTGTTAGCTATAGAAATCTTCTAACCACAAAATAAAACAGCTTTACTAAGTTACAAACTATTGTTCACTGCACGTGTAACCCCAAGGTTGTGAACAAACGAAACAAGTTTGAAGAAAGTAAGAAAACTAAAAACTGAAACTTGATTGAGGCAAATACTGTTTTAAGATTGTATGTTGATTGTGCGAATGAATAATTTATAACTCCTTAAACTCTTATTTATACAGCCAACGAATGTGATATTTTACTGGTGCACCAAAACTTAAGTCACTTCTATGTTAACACGGATCAAGAGGAAATTAATGCATAAACAAGATAAAAAGATATGCTGCAAATATTTGCCCAAAGTTCACCATGGTTTCAGTCTAAGTGCAAATGAGATACCTTGACAGTGCTGTGCAAAAATCTTTAGGGGTCTGAGGCAAATCAAAATTTCAATATTATAATTTAATTACAAATAACTAAGATGGTAAATATAGAATTGTTCTCTATCAATAGAAAGTATATGAAAATATAAATTTAGAATTTTTTTAATTATATTCAAAAAATTATTCATTATAACTAACTATGTTTTTATACCAAAAACAACTAACTATTATAATAAAAATAGAAACATAAGCAAGTTTCAAATGAAAAATAATTTAAACAAAAATATAGTGATTATGGATGAAATTTATATAATTTTTATTGAAGTATACGGTGGTAAGTTAACAGATAAACTATTACATATATTTTTATCAAATTTTTAAATCAGTTATTTTATAGATAATTTAGAGAAACCGTTTAATTTATTTTAATTTTTAATGCATGTATTTCAGTTTTAACTTTAAAAGGCTATAAAATTGTAGAAAATAATTATAGAACCTTATAAACTCTTAAGGTTGTTAATTATGGTTTTTATAAAAAAAAATAAGACTAATTAATGGAAATATATCACTTTCTATATATATATATATATATATATTTATGTGTATATATATATATTTAATAGGGGCTAAACTTAAGTACTTTAAACATTATCTTAAAAATTTGGGTCCCTTAAATGTAAAGAAATATTTGAAAATTTAGACAATTGCCTTTTTGACAATACGCTAATCACGGCTTTGCCTTCACCATCGACTTTTCTTTTATTGGAGTTACATTTTCAGACTAAACATTGTTCATGACTTGACGGCCATGTATTACAGCGGACTTGATCATGTGGCTATGTATAAAATACATTTGATTATTAATTTAGTGATTAGGTTTTGCAACCGATTGATGGACCACGACGATTGATATATCTTGATACATGATTTTAATTATCATTTAATGTATATATTAATTATTTAGAGATACATTTAGAGTTCATTTAGATTGCATTTTTTTATTAGGTGTTGGAATACTCTTATAAAAATTATGGAGATGTTTAGAACCATTTTGGATAAAAAAAAAATGAAAATTTAGTTTTGGATAACGTGAGCCAAAAATGAGGTCGCCGGAACGGTTACCTTTCTAAACCAGAGCGGGCGTCTAGAATGGGGGGTAAGCCACTATGTGTCAGAGCGGCCATCCAGAGCGGGGTGCAGCGACCGCTCCGCGTTTTTGAGTTATGGAGCAAGGGCTGGAGCGTCCATACGGAGAGGGGAGGAGTACCCGCTGTGATCCGGAGCGGGGTACCGTAGCCGCATGGCAATTTTGTCTTGGTCGAATTTTATGTTTTAATGAGCTTATTCATGTTTGTTGAGTGAGCCCATTAGATTTTAGGAAGCCTATAAATATTCTTTTAGGCAAAAACTTTAGAGACATCTCATTTTCTCTCAAGATTTTGTCTAATTTGTAAAAGCTTGAACCTTTTGATCATTTTAAGGAGGTACTTCATCTTTTATTGTGTTTCTCTTGCTCATTAACATGATTAGTTTGAATCTCATATGGGTTTAAGGTTTTTCATGAAGTTTAGTGAGTAGTCACCTTGTAATTCATGGGTTAGGTAGATTAGTTGGATATTTAGGATGTCTTTTGCGTGATTAACATTGTTCTATGCTTATTAGGTGTTCTTAATGTTAGATTGGCCTTGATGAAGTTGATTTAGAGCTTAAGTAATTTCATGTCAGAAGGTGTTCGATGAAATACTTGAACCAACCTAATATTGTTTTTACATGTCTAGCCAATGACAATTGATATTAGAGATGTTAAATGGTTAGTAGACTTGTGATTTATGTATGCTTGATTGTGTTAGGTCAACGAAATTTGATGTTAATGCATGACTAGCATAGAGATTATTGTCACGACAGTGGATTAGTCTATTTGAATGAAACCTAGACCTATATACTTGTTGATCGTTTTCTTTAGACCTATATACTTGTTGATCGTTTTCTTTGAACATCCTAGATTGAATTTTGATCACCTTATATCGATTATCTATGTTGATGGATTCATCCTTAATATTTGATTGAAAGATTAGTTTTTACACTTATTTCTTGGTTGGATTTGAGATCAGCTTGTTTATATTTCTTGGATCTTAGCTTGTTACAAATCATCTTTCTTATTTGTTTAGATTAGAAAAGTTTGTATATTTTTAGTGTTATAGATCACTATTTCTTTGTAAATTCAATTTTAAAGTGTTACAATGACATATCATTCGATTGTGACATTGTTTACACAATAGGTTAATTGGTGTGTGTTTAAATGCACTTATCATATCCACATGCTTACAAACACAGCGTATTGTATAGGCCAAATATATAGTCATATATTTATATAACACTAACCAAAATTGATAACAGTTTCATGCATAACTGTATAATAAGTATGATTTTTATTTTATTTTTATCACACAACATACGTGATAGGGAAATCTCATACGCATCGTTACCGACTTGTAACTTGATTAAAATTTAACATATACGTAACAATAACTCCACATAATACAGAAATAAATGCATGTATACATACATACATGCATGCACCAGACGCATCATATATACGGTCTTCAACAAGTAAAAAGAAAAGTCCTCGTTCTACTCCGTGGATAGTAGGTGTTCATCTATCTCTTTGGACATTGATTCCAAGAATGGAAGTAGAGTCTCAGGATGAGCTACCTTGTCATCAATCCTCTCATACTCCATGTGCCACCTCACTACACTTCCGGGTCCTCCTTGCTTTGGTGTTACCTGTTGAGAGTTTTCAAAAATAAATCTAAAAAACTCGATCGAAATATCAAGGACTCACAAATATATATATATATAATTATATAGTATTACTTGGAGCGTTAACAAGAAGGTCTTATACTCCTTCATCACATCTCCCTCTAAGACCCTGAACTTTATCAGATTCTTCTCCGGATCCACCGCTTCGATCCTATCCTTTGCTACTTTTGGCTTTCCCTCTGCACCCAAAACTCTTTTGTTTAATGTTTTATCATCAGGGCCATACACATATATATATGCTTGGTATACACTTGTTAAAGACTGATATTTGTGAAGAATTATCTTTACATATAAAACATGTTGTCATTACCATGAATGTAGTTCCACAAGACTATGCTTCCAACTTTGTCCCACTCTCCCTCGTGCAGCTCAACTCCCCCAATGTGGCGAGGGGTGGCATTAGACACGTGGTGCGGTCTTTTAGCGAACATATGGTGGAACTTCTCCGCAGGAGCTTTAATATCAACATCTACCCAAAGCTCTCCAACCATACTATCAGCCTTTGTCTCTAGCTCAGTCGCAGCCTTTGTCTCTGGCTCAGCCGCAGCCTTTGACTCTGGCTCAGTCGCGGCCTCTATCTCTTGCTTAGTTTCTACCTCTGCCATTTTTCTACGAATGATTTGCTTCTCTAGGTCAGTTGTAGAGAGTGTGAGTGAATACCTTTACAATCTCCGTATAGCTCTTTTTATAGAAAGAAAAAAGGTGATCAAGTACTGTAATAGAAGAAGACAAATGATGACTCAACTACTTCTCCGACAACAATCTTCCATTATTATCTAATTAAGCGCATGATTCACGTTGGTAAAAATCCTTATGCCGACGTTTTAACAAAAAAGGCACTAAGTAACAATAAGTCAATAACCAATAATAAAGTTGTCTTTAACAAAAACGAAGCTAGCACCAACAACAAAAATATCTAGTTCCGTGGTTCACAAAAAAAAAATATATATATATATATATATATTAATATTTAATTAATTGTATACTTTTAATTTTACGAGAAATCTAATCCAAAATATTTACACATACTTTTATATTGTTTTATGTAGTATGATTTGTGGCATAGACATGTGTCTCGTGCTCCGGGTTGTATGAGGGAAGTGGGTGTTACAGATTCGTTTGTGGTTTGTGAAGTGTCTCTAAAGGGTACGTAGACCAGTTGATATAAAATAATGTAAGGACACATTCTGACTCAGATAGCATTTGATAAAAGAAGCTCCAGATCTCAAAACAGCATATCGTACAGAAGCTGTTTTCTTTACTAGGACGTGCTCTGTTTCATAGCTGACAATTTCTTCCCGGAGAAACGTTTCCACCGCATGGAATAAGCTTCTTGAATAATACATCAGATTTCAAAAGGTTCTAAAGAACGTCTCCAATCTTGGAACAGCCGGAGACGGTCTCCGACGGTTGAAGAATCTTCTCCACCAACACACGTTTTAACTTCGGGATGAATCGCTTGGCCATTTTCTCTTTGAATCAACGACGACAGAGATCGGATTAAGTTCCCCAAGATTTTAGCCTCTAGGGTTTAAGCAGAAGCTTGTGCTGGGGGTTTTACGGTTACGTGGGCTTTTACGAAGCCCAGGCTCACTAGAGTTGTTCTCAAGTGCATGGCCTTACTTGTTGCCTTGTTCATGTTCAATAATTTCGCCTAAGAAAAAAATTTAAGTTCTTACACTTACAGCAATATTAGCTCTTACATCAAATTTAAAACTATACACTGAAGATTCTTTTTTTTTATTTGTTGATAGATAAGTGGAAAAGAAAGGTAAAAAATAAAAAGAGTAAAATGTATTAGTCCTTTATGATTCATTTTCTTTATTTTTTTAGTAATTCCATTATTACTAACATTCTACCACTCTTAAGATTGCTGATGTAGTATTTGATAAACAAAATCTTAAATCGGAGGAAAAGTAAATTTACAGACCATGCCCGTATGTAATAGACTTTAAAAGTAAAGAAAAGAAGTATACCATAATGGTTCGAGAGAACAGTCTTGAGTGTAACAATTACTTTGCACATGCGATGTCTAACAATTATGTTCAGAATTAAAGGATTTGGCAGCGAAATGAAAAGAAAAAAAATTATAAATTATTTAATTTAGCGAAATGGCAAATCGCGTTAAGCTTTTCCAAAACCGGATTCAACTTTAATTATCCTCAATTTTTCACAAGAAAATGCTTAGCCAAAAATTGTATTGGATGTCCTTACCAAACTATTCAAAGAATAGAGGCAAAAACTGACACATGGATGTCCCTAAAGTGGGCAGAGAAGATAACAAAGCAACACGCTAGCAAAGCTCAATGTGTCTTTTAGGAGGTCCCAAGAGTATAATATAAGTATGGGGTTTAGATATCATGACAATGATGAAGAAATGGATAGGCACTATAGCATTTAGATTCACCTCATCATCCTAGAGTCTAAAGAAAAATAAAAGAGGTTCTTGACACGAACATCGTATCGAGTCTCATCAACATCTCTTACTTGTGTTCCGGCCAAAGCCACCATAAATAAAAAGAGAACATTACAAGCCTTCCATCGTGCACCGACCTTTTTGGAAGATTAGGAGAAGAATCACGAAACCTAATAAGACAAGGGCCAGGTGTCAACCATTGGCGGGTTTGACGTACGTTCTTTCTTGATGTGCCACGTCATTATAAAGTTTTCTTAGACAAGAATAAGGGACTTGTGTTCATATTGATGTTTGATTAGGAAACAATAGATCTTAGCCTCTAAATGAATTGCACTCGAATTTTTCTGTAGAAATATTTTGTGTGTTTAACATTCAGGAGTGCTATTTCCTTTTCTTATTATTGTCAATGGCTCTCATGGTTGTTAACTCAAAACGAGAAGTAAAGTGTTCTGTTTAATCGCTCCGATGTTAAGTCTGAACTGTTGATTCACGCTAACTGCATGTATATATTGTGATAATCTTTTGGTTCTTGTTGAATAGTCGTACGAAAAATAAGTAAAATGTTAAAGAAATCGTTAGGACTTTTACATTTTGTAAGAAACCCATGGACTATTATAAAATTTCTGAAAATAATTATAAAATTTAGACTTCTAGAAAACTTATACAGCCTCTTTAGTCACATTCACGTATATCTTCATTGATATAAGAACATGTGCTACAAACAAAACATCACATCAGTATAGTGAAGAGAAAAGAACATATCAAAGACAAATCCGTATAAGTTGTTTGATATGTATAAACAAGTTGCTTCAGATAGGGTTGAAAGAAGGTTGAAAAAGGGAAGAATATCACTGGACAGATCTTGTCACAGTCTCAAGTCGCATTATTGTATTTTACTTTTGGACGATTGGGTCATGGGTCAGATTATATGGTTGCAACTTGCAAGGAGTTGGACGTTTGACCTCTTTTTTCATTCCAAAATATTATTCATTACTTATTAATTCAGTATAGGTTTGTGATATAGAGAGCAAATGACATTGCAGTAACAAGCTGGTGGTTTCATTTTGATATTTGTTTATTCTTGTGGTTGCACTTCCTAGTTCCTTATATTCTTTTCCTTCTTTTTTCATTTTTTACCTGTCAATTTTTTTTATCATAACACCTCCCTTTTATGTTTTTCTTAACTGAAAAATATATATTTTATGAATCATCAAATTTATTTGCATTTATACTCGCTATTAACATATAGTTCATCAAAATAACTTTCTGCTAAACTATTATCTGTTTTTATTTCTTACCCAAAAGCATATGTTTTTTTTTTGTCTATGTTAATTTCTCACATCAGAGTAATACTATATTTCTTCAAATGGAATGGTGTGGATAAGTATTGTTTACTCGATGGTTAGTGATCTAAGATTTTTAATACTCCTGTAGAGTTTGTGACTTTCAAGTTTTATTAAGGTGTAATTAGTAGATATGCACTTTAATGGGATAAATCTTCATCATTGTTAAATTATTTTTACATTTCTCGTAATATTGACCATTTAAGACCATTTAAGTTGAAAATGGAAAATAATAATAATTCATTTCATTCAATAAAAAACATTTCTAAGATTTTTAATACTCCTGTAGAGTTTGTGACTTTCAAGTTTTATTAAGGTGCAATTAGTAGATATGCACTTTTATGGGATAAATCTTCACCATTGTTAAATTACTTTTACATTTCTCGTAATATTGACCATTAAAGTTGAAAATGTAAAAAAATTAATTAATTTCATTCTATGTATAAAAAACATTTCTTAGAAAAATAATTCTACATTAAAATGTAATAAAGAGAATGCTAATTCCATTTCATTATGAATTATTGTTTTTATTCCGTCTATTTTCTCACTAAATAGTAAATACCATTACGGAGAAAATGTAAGCTATTATACATAGTGAATATACACTTATAATTTTCTAGCATGTTTCGGATTCGGCTTGATGTGTCTTTTAAATAAAACCATCCAAATATGTGTATAACTAGGCATATGTTGACGTGGTGATATATCATTATTGGTAATAAATTAAAATATAACATGTGATCATAATGTAGTAAATGAAAATGTAAGCTATTATACATAGTGGATATACACTTATAATTTTCTAGCATGTTTCGGATTCGGCTTGATGTGTCTTTTAAATAAAACCATCCAAATATGTGTATAACTAGGCATATGTTGACGTGGTGATATATCATTGTTGGTGATAAATTAAAATATAACATGTGATTATAATGTAGTAAATAAAAACTATATAATATCACATTGAAGAGACAACGACTATACAAATATGATAGTGGCAATTCTCCACAAATAGAAGTGAGGCCCGCTTTAGTTCCATACCTATCTATTTACTATAGTCATGATAAAATTCCCCACCGCTACTTTTATTTAAAAGAAAATTTCAATTTACCACAAATTTGATAATAATTTTCAAATTTATTATTTATTAATAATTAATTTTTAAAAATATTTTAAATTTATGATAAAAATATACTTAAGTAATTTTTTTAAATATTTATAAAAGATTAGAAACTCAACTCCACTTTAACATTAAACCATAAACAATAATCACTAAAATATAAATACAAATATTAATATATTTTTGTTTGAATGTTATTTTTGAAAAATAATACTTAATTTGTAGTATTCTTAGCATTTTTTCTTCATTTAAAGGTATTGTACTTATGCGTTAATAGCTGTGTCGTTAGAGACTCATCCACTGTTATACCAATTCACAGTTTCACAAGAACAATTAGGGGTTGGCACAAGATTGAATATTGCCATAATTTTTAATATTTGTGATTTGCATCGTATTTTGTAAAATCTAATTTTTTAATTTGTTTTACTTCGGAGAAATACGAATATCTGATTCTTTTGATATTTGTAAATATTTACGGATATTTACGAATATTTCATACACATTGATACAAGTAAATCTAGAATATATATATATATATATATATATATTTATCTTAAAATTCATTTTTACATAATATTAAACCAAAAGTGAAAATTAGTGGAACTATATTACTTTGAAATAACTTTTTTATAATGAAATGTTTTTTTTTTGATAATACACAAATTTTTAAAAATTTATAGGTTTTATAAAGATTTTATATTACTTTCATAATTTAATAAAAAATATTTTATAAATAAAAATTATATGTTTAAAAAATAATTATATAATTAAACATTATATTTAATTGTAGATATATATTTATTTTTATAAAAGTCGGAGTGGGGTGGATTAGATATCCGCCTCTAAATTTTTAGTATTTATGATTTGATTTGTTTTTAATAGATATTGATTTTCAATATTTGTTTTGTTTCGAAAACTTACTGATATACAGATTTTTTGAATTGAATCGAAACAAATTACGAATCAAATTAATTTTAACTAATAAAATGCTCAGCCTTAAAACAATAACGCTAGTACGATCGAATTTGTTCTTACCAGGCATCAAATTAGTTAATAGAACATACCAAAAGAAACACATGTGATTTGGAAACAATTACATATTTTTCCACTCACTTTTATTTTTGTGGAAACAATCATGATTTTTTGTTGTTGGCAGTATGGAGTCTTTTAAAATGATAAATACTTTTTTCGTAAAGTCTTATCTTAAATGTAGACTGAATCGGAGGCCAATTATTTTTATGATAATATAAATAACTAAGTGCGAACACTAAAGATTCCTAAAGATTAAAGAAGTCGACGAGTTTGTTCAGTGGACGAATCCAAGATATTCATGTGTCATGTCTGAAATTTGGTTCGTTAAATGCATTTGATTTTATTTATTTTTGCCAAAATTTTTATCAAACTATATAGCCAAAGAAAGATATAACGATAAAATTATGATAAAAATTATAATTTTACCACAATTTTTGTAGCACTTTGTAAATTTACCTTTAATGAATGATAATTTTCAAAAAGTAAATTAAATTATTTTTTCTAAATATTTATAAAACATTTATAAATTCAACCTTATCCCTTCAACACTAAACCCAAAACAATATCACTAAAGTGTAAACTCAATGTTAATATATTTTTGATTAAAAATACTTTTGCAAAAATAACATTTAATTTCTCTAAAATTATATAGTAAAAAGTTGTTATCAATGTATATAGCCACAGAAAGATATAACGATAAATTTTATCAATTTTAGTTATTGTTTAACCTCTGGCTTATAAAAGTAGTTATTCTTTTTTCATATATATTAGTTTATTGTCAACATTATATATAATAAACAGTTCTATAAAGAAAAATAATAAAGAACTTATAGCCTATATGTTTTTTTTTTTTTGAAACACTGCCTATATGTAGTTCATGTACCTAAAATTGTGGATAGATGGAGCAAGTAATAGTCACGAGAATACATACATTCACAAGTGCGCATTGTGCATAGTGCTTTCACATTGCCCTTCATTCCAAAAGAGTTGGGCATCAGATTCTTTTTTCATGAGTAACTCCATTCACGTCCTGTTACTTTTCCCTTTTGTTTCTTTCTTCTCATTTTCCTTTTTCTTTATTTTAGTTCGATTTGGCCTACCAATATCCATTATAATATGTATATACTTGTATTATTTGACTTGGTGTTCATTGCCCTTCCATGTTACGTGGCACATGTTTTCATAGATCATTCTCT
The DNA here is from genome assembly GCA_905132885.1 of Moricandia moricandioides. NCBI lineage: Eukaryota > Viridiplantae > Streptophyta > Magnoliopsida > Brassicales > Brassicaceae > Moricandia > Moricandia moricandioides. The sequence continues at coordinate 14,402 of CAJHQQ010000178.1, forward strand.
CTATTCAAAGGTTTTTTGTTATCGTAGCTAACCAAAATAACATTAATAATAGGAACAAAAACCATATAATTAGTTTAAAACAAAACTATAAATCACAAACATAATTAGTTATAGAAAAAAAACGATAAACCATAAATATATATTACAGTACTGTATATGATCGGTGTTGTATATTATTAGAGATAATTAAGGAACTAAGATGTGTATTTAGCAAACAAATTTTTACGGTCCTTAAGAGTTGTTGGTCCACAAAATAAATATCTTGTTTCTTTACTTATCTACAATAAATATATACCAATGCTAGATTTTATTTCACCATTTTAACATGGACCCAACAAATAATAATTAGTTGGTCTACAATCCCCCATTTTGGGGTTAAGCTAATCAAAAACAGTTTGGTATATCGACTCAAATTGTACATAGGAACCAATTTTGAACAAATTGCATTAATTAATGAATTAGTTCAACTTACCATTTTTAACTTGTGTTCCGAACTGGAAAAAAAAACTGCGTTAAATAATGTTCGATCAAAATTTTCATTTCTAAGCCAACTATAGAAAAAAGCTATATTTAGCTAGCATTCACTCAATACTCATAAAATAGTGTGAATTGCAATAATATTTCTTAATTTGGTGTTTTGGTATTCTGCTCTAATTTTTATATTTAACCATAATATCAAATTTCTCATCAAAGTAATATTATATTATCTCTTTTAATTTCAATATTTAAATATTTGTAATGACTAATTAGTATTCATTATATTTAAATTTTATCTTCTTTTTAAAAATATTATAGTCTTATTTTTCAACATTTATTTAGAGTTTATATTTGTTTAAACAGATATTTATTTATATATTTCTGTTTTGACTAATTCATATATTTATTCTTAATTATTAAATTATTAATGAATATCAGTCTAATTAATATATTATATGAAAGACAATAAAATATATTTTAAAAAAAAAATGGTGTGATGACAAAATACCAACTTTGATGGAATGTTATAATTTTTTAGAGTTTAGTTGAAAATGAAATCACACCAAATTTGGTTTTTAGAGACCCATTGGAATTGGCTTTCTTTTAGTGTCATATAGTATGATTCAGTGTCTTTAAGTGTCATTTACATTCGTATAAACAATAGTAGGTCTCTGGACTTCAAATGTATTTGTAGGTTAACGTTGTAGACTTTTGTCGTCCATATTATCGACGTAGATAGTTTTTTTTTTTAAATTCTATTTTTTTTTACTAGTTTGGTTAGAGTCTTCATGTTATATGGAGATTTCCAGTTTTCTTTTGATTTTGGTTCCTTTCGTCTCTTTCACCGGAAACAAGGAATGTCCGAGATTGATTGGTTAAATTAAACTAATATAAACTCGATCTGAGAAGACAAATCGTACTATTGATATGTCATCACATTAGTTGAATTAATTCGATAGTTTAAACTTGTTTCCTTCGCCTGTCGTTTCAAGCAGTGATCCACAATGTTTAGCACGTAACACATGGCGTACTGCTCAAGAACTCCCAAGCAATTGATAAGACGAAACGAAAAATAATCTATTCTTACGACCCAAAATTTGGCTTTCTACAGCACTATGACTCTGTTTGATGAGAAGAAGCACTTAGCTTTAGATTCTTTGATAAATTGAGTTTTTTTTTTGTTAGCCGTAGTGTAGTGTGATCCTATAGGCTTTCTAAACCCAAAGATTAATCACCACGAGGCCCGCAGGATCTGCGTTTTTTTTAATAAATTGAGTTTTACGCACCCTAATCAGCGACCAATTCTATTTTTTTTATATTATAAACAAGTTTAACGTTTTCAATAAATAAATTAATTAATTAATGAAACTGTGAACTAATTTCTTCAGGTGCAAATATAAGATTGATTGGCATGAAAGAAACAGTTCAGTATAACTTGTTACATAATATATCCACAGCAATGCAAAGTTGTACTGTGGATAAAAATAGTCTGAAATGTGAAAAGCAAAAGAGATTTTATGTCTAGTTAAGCCTTAATAGATAACCAAGAGATCATGAATCGAAATCAAAGCATATGTGCTACTGAAAACTTACTTTTATTACATAAAATGTTCGTCGTGTGGCCATGATTAAAATTGTAGTGTACTCAAACCTAGTTTTTCATATCCATGACAAAGTATTAGACCATTGGATAACTACGAGCTAGTTGGTTGGGTTAATGGAATTTTTTTTATCGGTAGTTTAATTTTAATCAATAATCTTGGATAATTACTGATGCAACATTAAACACTGTATCCTTAAGCAGCTGCAGATATTATATAGATATTCATATACTTATTTTTAACTGTAGTGTGGGCTCAACTCATTGATCAAAGACGATAAGTCTAAACTCTCATCAACCTTTTCTCTTTGCGATCTTCACGGGCAAATAGAACAGATAGATACATTTGTGCTTATTACTAAAATGTTAGAGATGAACGTACTGCTTGTTTTTCTGTTAATTTTGTTATCATTCGTACTACTAGGTATGTATTGTATATGCATTATTACAAAATCTCAAGCTGGCGATTAATGTTTTTATATACATATTAGAATATTAAAAGACAAACAAAATAGAATATCGGCACTGATTACAAATTTATTGCTCTTTTCAAAAACAGCAGTACGTGTAAGTTTTCCAAAATAATTATTTCATTTAAAATTCAAAAAAAGAGTGGCCAAGCTTGTTGCTCAAAAAAAAAGAGTGTCCAAGCATACCATTATAAAACGTTCAGGACCGACCCAAAACAAACAACACACGAGGTTACATTATCAACAAAGAGCCAAGAAAAGAAACATAAATCGTAGAGTCACATACATATAACTTTAATGGAGGTGCACATGGTGGTTGCTCCGCCGCATAGAAGCACGGCGGCGAAGCTGAAGACACGACTCAAGGAGACTTTCTTCCCTGACGATCCTTTGAGACAGTTCAGAGGACAACCGAACCGTACCAAACTCATACGAGCCGCTCAATACATTTTCCCAATCCTCCAATGGTGTCCTGAGTACAGCTTCAGACTCCTCAAGTCCGACGTCGTTTCAGGTCTCACCATCGCCAGTTTAGCTATTCCTCAGGTACGTAACACTTTTGTCCGGTGAGAGAATTTGCAAAATCCGACGATGACACATGTCAGTTTCTGAACAACCTTTAGTCAAATTCTTGATCTTTTTCTCCAATATTTAAACATTTTTTTGTATTTTAAAATAAACCAGGGAATAAGTTACGCGAAGCTAGCGAATTTGCCTCCAATCGTCGGTCTATGTAAGAATCTAAAGTGAATGGAATTATTATTTGATATAAGAAAATAATGGGGTTATAGACTTATAGTAGTAACAAATGTAAATATACTTACGTGTGTGTGATGTATGTAGACTCGAGCTTTGTACCACCGTTGGTTTATGCGGTGTTGGGAAGCTCAAGAGATCTAGCGGTGGGACCAGTCTCAATAGCGTCGTTGATCTTAGGGTCCATGCTAAGGCAACAAGTATCTCCCGTAGACAATCCTCTTCTCTTTTTACAGCTCGCTTTCACTTCTACCTTCTTTGCTGGTCTCTTTCAAGCCTCTCTTGGAATCCTCAGGTTTATAAATCTATACTATGTACTTATTATTGTATACATACGTATCTATTTTCTCCTGAAAGTTTTGTAGCATTGCGTGAACCTGTTGAAAACTTCTGAGGTCTAATTACAGGGCCTGGGCTAGAGTTTACTATTAATCTGTAGGGTTATATATATGTTTGTTACGAAAGAAATTGATCTACACTTATTTTTTCCTTATAAAAATAAACTACACATATTTTCACTCACATTATCTTGAAACTACTTTTTATTTCTGTAGAATATGTTTAACATAAATTCCATCACAAAAATATACAGATTCACAAATTTTAAATAAATAATAAAACAATTTATATTATATTTAAAGTAATATTTCATTGGTGCACAATTTCATATCATTAATGATTATTTTATAATTGGTCGCGTATCTAATATATTCTCTGGATTCCATATGTATTAGATTAGTACGTGGAGATTAAAAGACTAAACATAATCACTATATATTTTTGTATCTTTTTGCACTATCTTTAACTTTAAGCAATCTAACCAATAAAAAGTCTCAAATACAAATAGACACAAAATTCAAATAAGATTAAACAAAAAAAAAATTCTTAAAGCATCATATAAAATACAATTAAGTGGATATATGCATGCCTTAATATAATTTATATATTATACGCATGTCAATAAGACAATTACTATGTGGAGTAACTAATTTTATTTTCAAATATGTAGGCTGGGATTTATAATAGACTTTCTATCAAAGGCAACATTAATAGGGTTTATGGCGGGAGCAGCCATAATAGTATCATTGCAACAGCTAAAGGCTCTGCTTGGGATAACTCATTTCACTAAGCAAATGAGTATAATACCTGTTCTCTCCTCTGTTTTCCACCACACCAACGAGGTTTCTCTCTTATGCTTATTTACAAATAACATAAGAATTTATTGTTATAAATATTATGATATTCAATGGTACTACTGTGCGTGCAGTGGTCATGGCAAACAATTGTCATGGGAGTTTGCTTCTTGCTGTTCTTGCTCGCCACACGTCACATCGTATGTTTGCGTCTCTCTCGCTATACATTCCCATTTTAAATCTTCTTCAGTATGCATGTGGAACATTTGTTACACTTAGTTTTACAATGGACCTATTGTCTCTTTCAACCTTCAAAAAAAACATTTGTTACACTTTGTTTTACAATGGACCTATTGTTTCTTTCAACCTTCTTCCCGCCATAAATAACGATCCAATGCTTTTTGAATTGAGAAAAAGTAATTATTTAAATAAAAAGTTAATTATAACTTTTTTCAAAAAAATAACGTAGTTATTTCAATCATTGAAAAGGTTACCACATAGTAATATCTTTTTTTTTTGTTGCATCCATAATTACTTTAAAAAAAAAACAAAAACAAATAGAATTACTTTGAAACAAACCACTATGATAGAAAAGAAAAACATAAAAAATATCTAAATTAACATCCAAATATAACTAATCTAAAATATAAATGATAAATCGAATGCAGAGCATGAAGAAGCCAAAGCTGTTTTGGGTTTCAGCTGGAGCTCCGCTTCTTTCAGTTATCGTCTCTACACTTCTTGTCTTTGTTTTCAGAGCCGATCGTCATGGAATCAGCGTCGTAAGCTTCTCTCTTCCTTTCTACATAACCAATCCTCTTCCTTTTTGTTTTGTTTCTTTGGCATGATGTAAGAATCTTGACGTACAGATTGGGAAACTGCAAGAAGGTTTGAATCCACCGTCTTGGAACATGCTTCAGTTTCACGGAAGTCATCTTGGACTCGTTGCCAAAACAGGACTCATCACTGGAATCGTCTCCCTCACCGTAATTTTTCTTTCAACTTATTATAATCCTATATATTCTTGATTATTTTACTTAGTTTGTGTTCTTTGATCCTCCTTAGTCAGGGTCGGACACATTCTAGTGAAATATTGGTATTGGTCCCCAAAAATTTAAGAAATATTTTTTTTGTTTCATATTAAGTGACACTTTAGCTTTGTGCACATGGATTAAGAAAATAATTAATTTTGTATATTTTTATATAAAAACACAATTACTTATACACCTAATCATATTTCAACCAATTGAAAAATAAATTGTAGTAGAAAATTAATAAATTTTGTATCGAAAGTCAAAAACGACACTTATTTTATAACAAAAAAAAATTCTCTAAAACAACACTCAATATGAAACGGATAGAGTAATTTATATAAACAAGAGCCCACCAAATTGTTTTTAAAAAATATTAAAATTCTTACATGTCTATGGACCAAAATCTCAAAACCAAACCTATTCTTAGTTTGTGTTCTTGATCGTTTAGCTCGGTCTTGTTTTGTGACTTTGTCATCAAACAGGAAGGCATCGCAGTAGGAAGAACATTCGCAGCGGTAAAGAACTACCACGTAGATGGAAACAAAGAGATGATCGCCATAGGTCTAATGAACGTTGTCGGTTCCGCCACTTCTTGCTACGTCACAACCGGAGCTTTCTCTAGATCAGCCGTTAACAACAATGCAGGATGTAAAACCGCGGTTTCAAATATTGTGATGTCGGTCACTGTTATGGTTACACTCCTCTTCCTAATGCCACTTTTCGAATACACACCCAACGTGGTCCTCGGTGCTATCATTGTGACCGCGGTCATAGGCCTCATCGACCTTCCCGCGGCTCGCCATGTATGGAGGATTGATAAATTCGATTTTTTGGTTATGTTATGTGCGTTCTTTGGTGTCGTTTTCTTGTCGGTCCAAAATGGTCTAGCTATTGCGGTGGGACTATCGTTGTTCAAGTTATTGATGCAAGTAACGAGGCCGAAGACGGTTATCATGGGGAATATTCCGGGGACGGATGTGTACAGGAATCTTCATCATTACAAAGAAGCACAGAGGATCCCAGGGTTCCTTGTCCTAAGCATTGAATCTCCGGTCAATTTTGCCAATTCTAATTACCTCACCGAAAGGTTAGTTATATAAATCAATTCAAGAAATCGTTAAATGATAATTAGTTAAACGGTAGTTAGAAGTTTTATATGGGATTAGTGTCTAGAAAGGCATCTAAGAGCTGCCTAGACTGATTTTGAAAAATGATCTAGAGAAACCGTCTCGCTTTGTTTAGGTGCCATCTAAACCGATTTTCGAACACTTATATAAACTATGCATATGGATCCATTTGACTTTGATCTCTGAAGTGTCTACAAACCGCTATGTTAAGTTAGTTGTATTCGGTCATATTCTTGTGTTTTGCAGTGTTAGTTGACCCGTTGAGCTATCATTATGGTTTACATAAACCACATTTCTTGATAGTTATGTCACGTTGATTGGCAATATTTGTATCTCTTGACCTGGATTGCGTAAAAATATTGTAGAACGTCTCGTTGGATCGAAGAATGCGAAGAAGAGGAAGCTCAGGAGAAGCATTCCAGCCTTCGGTTCTTGATTCTTGAAATGTCAGGTTAGTGTTAATCAAATTAAACCGATCTATTTAACCACATCATCATATCCAAATGTTTTTCTTAAACTTGATTTTAGTAGCTAACTTTATTAAATTCATATACATATTAAAGCGGTGAGTGGGGTGGATACAAACGGAGTCTCCTTCTTTAAGGAGTTAAAGAAAACAACGGCGAAGAAGAACATCGAGGTAAACTTGTTTCGCAAACTAGGTTTCGTCTTGTAACCAAGAAATGTAACTATTTTAATCTAAACCTGAAATTTGTGCAGCTTGTGTTTGTGAACCCATTAAGTGAAGTGATGGAGAAGCTACAAAGAGCTGACGAAGAAGAAGAGTTCATGAGGCCTGAGTTTCTCTTCTTAACTGTTTCTGAGGCCGTTGCATCGCTCTCTCTTAAAGCCTCACCTCTCAGTAACGTTTGACTCTATATAACTTTTTTGTCGGTCCAAAATCGATCGTTAAAGTTCCTTTTTTTATCTTTTTATTTTCAGTACAGTTGTAATGTTATGTTCCTTTCTCCATAATTGATTTTGGTGAAGAATCTCAAGATGTATGTTTTCAGTATGAGCTTTTGCTATTTTGGAGTTTAGCCGGTGTTGAGTCTGGGTGATATCGAGGATTATTAAGCCATCAGACTAATCAACTCTCTCGTTGACTGCCAAAACATTACGACTTTTAACTAAAACAATTCTAAGAAGAAGAAAAATACTTCAACACTTTTTACTTCCGAGTCTGCATGAAATTCTATTAGGGTTCATTTCATATCGAATATTAAACGGCATTATTTTCGAAGCAAAATAACTCTAAAGTGGCAAGCTTTGTGAAACAAATATTTTTTAAGTATGTATACGAAATTTCAATTCAATTCAATTTTCCCCTTGCCATAACATTTAGTTTTGATTTGATTTGATTTAATTTAATTTAATTATATCCTTTTCTACTTGATCTAGTTTCCACTAAATAAAAGAGATAATAACTAATACTCCTATTGTTAATTAATCATTTTCATTCGTTAACATCCGTTGTTGCCCACTACGAAGTCACCAACGAAAAGTGACGTTATTGACAAGGTTCGTGCTTATCCTAATCCAAGGATCGCGACTAATATTGATATGATTTTATCATATAATTTTTAAATTCCACCTTTTTATTAACGTGTGATAATAAAAGAAATACTAACTAATAGTCTGCGCAGCCTCTTAAGTCAACCCTTTTTTTTCTGCTTAATCCTATGAAGTATATTACAAAATATTTTATAAACATATGGAACTTTTTCCACAATAGTTACTTAGTAATTAACTTGATTACCAAATATTACAGAGAACTCCAACTACCACAAGATTTGCCATGGCTACGATCCTCACCGTCAGTTTTCCTGAAACTGCCACTACTGGAGACAAAGACGTTTGATCGGTCTGGTGAGGAGGTTTTCTAAAGTAGTAGGGGAAGTAAGGTAAGATAGCATCCGGCGGTGGAGGACCATAGAAAGGTGGCGGAGGGTAATTTGGTAAATTATCAGCTGGATAAGGGTAGTTAAAGGCTGGAGGAGGATATGGTGGTGGTTGAGTCGTGGAGGAGCCACCCCCAATGGGCGGCGGATAACACGGGTATGGGCATGGTGTTTCGGATATGACTAAGTAGGGGAAGTAAAGAACAGAAAATGTGAAGCATAAGCTCAAGAGGACAAAGCCATGATCGTTTGTGTTCATGTTTTTTTTAACCTTTCTTGATGAAAGAGTGGTTCTTTTTAAATTTAAATGTTAAAACATAGATTTTTCGGATGAGAGTAACCGCGAGAAAGTAAAGATAAGTTTTGGTCAATAAGCTTAGTTGGAAGGTATGGGGTCTAGCTAGATGACACTTGTTATGTGACCTATTGCAAATTTGCGACGAATGGTTGCTAGCTATACGTCCTCCCTAATCATGTTAACATTTTGTTTTTGTTTTACTTAACAAAATTTGTTATTGTTGGCCAAATCTTATAGTTAAATTTAATAAAGTTTAAACAAAAATAAAGAGAAATAAGATTTTGAGATATTTCTTTATAACTTCCTAAAATAGTGGTAATCACAACCTCTATTTTTTTGGTAACCTTCCATCTTTGGTTTTTCTCCAATCCATTATTTTCTTGAATTTGTTTGTACGTTTTGTTGATTTTTCTTCCCAAGTCTTTCTGAAAAACATTCATTAAACGCGAGTCTACTTAATAAGTGTGTCTTTATTGTTTCTAATGTTCGGGTTTCCAGTATTTTAAAAATTAATAAAAAAATATAAGATCTTTAACATGGTAAGAAAATATTATACGTGGATTTTATAAAACAACTCAAAAGAGTGCAGTCAAATATGAATCATAATATAAATAAGTAAAATTACCATTTGTATAATTGTTTTGTAATATTTTGTATAGGTTAATATCATAATCAACCGGTTTTAAAAACGCACGTCTAATATTTTCGATGTCAGTAAATCTTTTTTTGAACTATATGTCAGTAAGTCTTAGAGCATCTTCAACCCTAGCATCCTATTTTGGAGTGTTTATTTTTTTTATTTTTTTTCATTTTAAAAAAAAAGAAAAATTAAAACGGACTAATCACGGGCTGCCACGTATCAGTAAGGTCCGTGAACAGTACAAGAGCTGGTGCTTAATTAGGCACTTTTAAAAAGAAAAATTTAAAACGGACTAATCACGGGCTGCCACGTATCAGTAAGGTCCGTGAACAGTACAAGAGCTGGTGCTTAATTAGGCACTTTAAGAAGTGGTGTTTATGATTTTGATGGGCTCATTCATTAAGCATCCCTCTTAAGCACTCTTTAATCACCCCCTTTAATGGTGCTCTTACACGTCGTTAGTTAATGGATTTCCCTTTTTTGCTGAGGTTCGGCACTGGAGCACTTGTTATGTTTGTCAGTGTTGACTTCGTTAGCTAGCATGTTGTACATGTAAAATACTTGATTTAAGTTTAGATTACAATGTATAATGTTTATAAAAAATTTATAAAATTTTCGATTGCTGACCTTTACATTATGTAACTTACAAAACCTTACATATTAAAAAAGAGTAAAAATCCTTACCTTTACATTATGTAACTTACAAAACCTTACATATTAAAAAAGAGTAAAAATCCTTACACTTTTTTTGTAACCTCACTTTATGTAATATGTAATTTTATATGATATTGGTTTGATTAATTATACATAATCATTTGTATATTATTGACCCAGAAAAGTTTCGAAGAACATGTATGTTTGCATTAAAAGGAGATATAAGAGCATTTTTATCCAAGGCTATTAAGACCATCAGCAACCCAAGCACCCCAATGGGGTGCTTGTTTTTTTTTTTTGACTTTTTTTTAAAAAAAAAAAAAAAATTAAAAGTAGACCAATCACGGGTCGCCACGTGTCAGTGGGACCCGTGAACAGTGCAAGAACCAGAAGAAAAGGGATGCTTATTTGGGATTTTTAAGCACCTGTTTTAGGGGGTGCTAGTGGGTCCCACTGCTTAAGCACCCCTTTTCTGTTGGTTCTTGCACTGTTCACGGGTCCCACTGACACGTGGCGTCCCGTGATTGGTCTGTTTTTAATTTTTTTTTTTTTTTAAAAACAAGAAAAAAAAAAAGAAAAAAACAAAAATAAGCACCCCAAATGGGGTGCTAGGATTAAAGATGGCCTTATTGCTGATGCTCTAAAATGAGTTCTTGCACTATTTGCGGATCCCACTGATACGTGGAGTCCGTGAACAGTGTAAGAATCACCTCCTAAAATTCTTAATTAAGAAACTGTTTTTGATGGTTTCTTACACTGTTCGCGGACCCCACTGACACGTGGCAGCCCGCGATTGGTTTAGCTTTTTATTATTATTATTATTATTATTTTAAATCAAAAAAAAGAAAAAAAAAATAAGAACCCCTTTTTGGAGGTTTTGGGATAAAGATGCCCTAATAAAACGGGTTTTATTATACAACAAATTTTACATGAATATTCGCCACGTCAACCATTACCTGGCCTAATTAATTATGTCCTCAAAAGAAATCAATGCGTCATTGATGCTTAAAGTGGTGGATGGAAATATAATAATTTAGTTATTCCAAAGAAAATGGATAGAGACTAACGCTTTTTTGAAGCCTATTGATGCATCAAGTTCAAATAAAAATTCTTCATTAATTAGTTAAATAAAATTTTATCTCAATGGGCGTAACATAATTACAGTTCTGAGGAAATTTCGAGACCTTGTAAAGGGTTACGGGTTGAGTGAGCTTGAAGGTATGAAAAGGTACATCACATATAGCTATGTAACTATGTTACATAGTTTCGAGATTGGTATCAGTAAGTGATTTTTCTATAATCTTATAGTTATTTAAATCATTTCTAATCCACTTCTATATTTATTTCTTTATTTTTAATAAAATAGAAACTTTACTACAAAAATGAATGTAAGAAACATATAGAGAAATACTATTTTATCTTTAATTTTAGAATCAAGAATTATCTTGTCCATGTTTTTCTAAATAGAAAGCATTTACTTTCAAAAATATAGAAAACTATAATAGGCATGCATTAGAGAAAATTTATCTTTTTAATAAAAATTTTAAAGAGAAATATAGTGATGAAAGTAAAGGTGGGTTCGAAATGTTTTACCAACTATACCGAAAAGTGAAGAACACAAGGTGAAAATTGAAATCTCTATATAAAGAGAAATATAGTGATGAAAGTAAAGGTGGGTTCGAAATGTTTTACCAACTATCCCGAAAAGTGAAGAACACAAGGTGAAAATTGAAATCTCTATATAAAAGTCTACTAACACCGTATCAGCAGTGTTATTTTGGACTCAAAACAAATATTTTTGACTGGTATGGTACTATGGTAGTGAAGAAAACGAAAGAAACTCAACAGAAAGAATTGTGTTTCCAATGCTAATAAAAGATATGATCTAGTGGTTTGAAATAAATAGATAAACGACATTTTGTTTGAAATATATATCTAAATACTAATTATATTGATTTTTTATATGAGAGAAGTGATTTTGTAGCTCATATGTCGTTCGATATTATTTTAACCCACATGTGTAGGGTGCGCCCTAATTTTATTTACATGATTCTATCTAGAATCAACTACATCTCAAAGAGTCTAAACTTACTATCTAAATTAAGTACTATTTATATTTTCCATACAAAGTACTATTTATATTTTCCATACAAGTTGATAAATCAATTACACATTTTCGTACACTCTTAAAAAGATGTTTACTCCTAAATTTATTATTTTATATCAAAGTTTCAAAAAAAAAAAAAAAAATTATGTCATTAATTTTGATTGTAAGTAAATGATATACTTCAAAAAATTAACCATGGTATTTATTTGCGTTAGGTCGTTAGCTATACCACTACACACCGCGACTTTTCTCTTACAAACCAAGTCTAATTATGAAGGGTCTTAAAGCACCTTTAATACAGTTGTTTAAAGGGTTGTTTATCCAAAAAAGGTTAAAAAAGATAAGTGGATTCCACACAAAAATTTAAGAGTTGGTGTCAAAAATACTAGAATAAGAATCAATTGTGTGTTGGTTCTTCAACTATCTGCGGATCTCACTAACAAGTGTTAATATGCAATTGATTATTTATATTATTATTATTATTTTTTAAAAATTTGAAAAAAAAATTAAGAAACTTTGTTAAGTACCTTTGAGTTAAAGATGCTCTTAGTCCTTTCCGAATCTAAAATTTAAATACCACACTTGGTTGTATACAATTTACGTAACTATTCGGGTTATGTGTGATTGTGTGAAGTAATAAAAACGTAGGTGATATGGATTTGGTGGAGGATAAAGCGTTAGGCGAAACAGATGAACATGTCATGTCTGAGGTCGGTCGTCTAGGGCCCGGCTTTGTTGAAACCCAAGTTGATCTCCATTCTCCATCTCACTCTCGCATCATACAAGACATTTCTTTGACACGTCTTTAACTTCATCTTCAATAACTTTTTTGTCAACATTTAAAGTTGCTTTACTTACATTAAAAATAGTCTGGTCCATTTTTTATCATATGAAAATTAACACTAGGAAAAAAGACTGCAAAATTTGATCAGAGCAATTGAAACAATCAGGAATAGTCGTAAGAAAAAACTGATAATCAGTATAAATAAGAGGAAAAATAAACCAAAAAGAACCAGAAAAAATTTCACCAATTTCACCTTTTTTTATCTTTTCACTTTACATTTTTGGAATAAAATTAACTTTATATTTATTAACTTTGTAAGTATAATTTTCTTTTCTACAAAAATATTCCGCAAAAGTACAATTTCCAATTTGAAGAATAAATTCGAACGGCAAGTTGTCAAAGAGAAGAGAACACATCACATAAAGAGAATAAATCCGAAAATTTACATATTTCCTTTAACATATTTTTCGGTCTATGCTTATATTCGCACCGTTTAAAAAACCCCATTAGAAACTTGGATAAAGGAAATATGATGAAACATTTATAATCCTAGCTAGAAAAATTATTATTAACCAACGATCAATAAACTAATTAAAAAGTATCCCAAACATACCAACAACTCCTCAACTTTTCTTTTGATCCCTTCATGTTTCAAAGAACCAACAACCCCATAAGTCCAAACCCGATTAGACCGGAGAGCTTCACCACCGTAAAGCTTTTTCCGGCGGCCGCGCCGAATTGCTCATCAACGGGGTAGAGATTTCCCGGTGGACCTGTTATGTACAAGAAATCAGCCGGGGGAGGCGGTGGACAGTTTGGTGAAACTTTCTTCGGCGGTGGAGGAAGAGCCGGCGGAGGAGGACACGCCGGAGGTGGCGGAGACGGTGGTGGAGGAGACGGTGGAGGAGGGTTTTGGACGCAGCTGGGAGAGCACTTTATGGGATCTACCTCGTCGAGCTTCCTCGTGTTGGCTGACGATGATGATGATGATGAAGAAGCGTTGATGATTACTGGACACGTTAGCAACGTGATCATCACCGTGAAGATGATGATTGCCACGTCTGATCCGCGGCGGTGATAACTTCCCGGCATGTTATGATCGACGAGCTTTTTGGATAGGATCAAAGAGAAATATAAAAAAAAAAAGAGTTTGTGGAGATCACTTGTGAATAATAGTTATAGACTAAAGAGTGAAGAGGAGACGTGAAAAATGAGAGGTGATGATGAATGCGTTCTCGTTACGTAAGCCAAAGTGCATGGGACTCATAGACTTATTAAATAGTGTATACTAACTATTTCCATAAGCTTCTAGTATTTTTTTAAAACATAATTATAGTTAAATTTAAAAATACTCTAGTGTGGTTGGTTAAGGCATACTCGTCGGTCCACTACGTAGTTGGATTTTTCATGTGAGTGGGGTCCACATAAACACTTTTAGTTTTCGACTTATCTTATTCAAGAAATTATAATTTGTGGAATTATTAGTGATTATAATCCCACCGTCGAATATACGTCTGTATGTAATTTCCTAGTATTTGTTATCCATAAGTAGTTATCTTGAAGTTTTTTGTAAAATTAAATGTTTTTTTAACAAATATTGAAATTAATAAAAGTTAAATGGAAGCATATATACACAAAATATGCGAGTGCGTGTAGTTGCTTAAAGCGTAAGAGTTGCTTTTCAGTGGACTTAGCTTTAGTTGTTCAATTACATATAAAGAGAAGATAGCAGAAAATATTTTCTTACGAAAGAGAAAGATTTGATAATTGCTTTCGTATGATTGAAGAATAATTCGTGACAGAAAATTTTAACAGCGTAGACTATTCTGTCAAAAATAGTAGTATAAAATTAGATCACAGGAGAAAACTCATTTTAGTGGCCGTAGAACATGCAAACGAGAATCTGAGTATATTAGTCCAAAAACTTGATTGAAAAGATCGGTAATCATTGTAAAATGGTACATTATCCGGCCATTGTATCAGAGGTCTTCAGAGGTCCCCAATTTAAGTAACAGGTGAGACGAAACTAATATTACATGTTATGGTTTCGGCCCTGGAAAGATTAGGATTTCGGTCCCGAACTCCTAGTAATTCAAAATAAAATAAAAAATGGTACATTATTTAGATGCCGGTTCATAGAATACATGACAAAGTTGGATACCAAAGGCGGAAGGTAAAGACCTGCACTAACCGACCGGCAACGGGTTGTGCAAATAGCATTATGAGGCTTGGCTTGTAATAGAAGTCCTACAAGATGGGCCTTTGGAATGTGGACTTATTGGATTAGAAAATGTTAATAAAGTTTACGATGCGAGGAACATGACAAGTATTATTGGGGCATCATCGGGCCGACATTACTTTGGTTTAATGTCGTATGTAAACCGGTTTCGTATAGAAGACGTTGATGCCATTAAACGTGTTTATATCTATCGCTTTTGTTACTTTTTGAACAAGAAGCTCCTTTAGAAACTCTGCTGAAACATCTTGACAAATAATAGCTCCGTTTTGCAAAAAGTGTTATTTTGAGTCATTGAGTATGTGGGAATTGATGTCTTCGTGTATGTGTTTTGATTGTAGAGGTGAGGATAGAAGTAGTTCAAATATATAGATTATTCAATTAAATATCAAAAACTAAAAATTTCCAAAACCAAATTAATTGAAAATCGAACTGAACCGAATTTTTTTTTCGGTTTATTTAAGTAAGATTTTGATCAATCCGAATCAATCGACTAACCGAAGAAACTGAACCCACATCTTTTTTTTATGTTAGCTTTCACATTCAATATCCATTTTCTTAGTAAATGTTTATATACAGTCAAATAAAGTTATATCTTTAGAGTTGGTACCAGTCTAAAGACAGTCGATTTGATAACAGTTTAAGTTATATTGCTTTAAGAAATCCAAAAAGTCAAATCAAATAAGTCACAACAATCATTGGATATTCATGAACGATTTTGTAAAATACAGGAAATTTATGAAGTAATGTTGTTTGAAAGTTTTGATGCGTCCAGAGCTTCCAGTAAGCACGCCGGTTTATTAGGACATGTACATGTGGTCCTCTACTTGCCTACCGAAGCAACACCAACATTGACATTGAACCAATAATTAATTAAATCATTTTATTTTACAACTGTTGCTTCTGTTCCAAGTAACCTTGTCCAGAAGGGCAACCACCAATTCAACAGCAACAAACAAAAAAAAATGAAAATTCATGAACCAGAAACAAAGATAACAATCAACCAATGCTTATTAGTTAATTATTACCAAATTGTATTACAAATATAACAAAATAAATACATAGCAAGCAAAAAGAAGGTTCGATTCTCGAATACCCTTTTAGCTCACCATCTCAAGATTCGATTCCACATATGGAATTAATATCCAAAAAATCAAATCAATTGAACAAACAAAATATTAACATAATAATTGAATAAATAGCCAGCAAACTTTTCATAAAAAAACGAGAGCTTGACGAACCTTATTTTATTTTGTCAGACCACTAATTATTATTGGCATGCTTTACGAAGAAGCTCTAACAGTGACGTAGCTTTCCTCTTGCCTCTTTCTGTTCCGTTGTTCGACAGATCCATCAATGGCACAACCGCACCGAGTCTGCCTATCGAGACCAGTTTCTCAGTGTCTCTCTTACACAGAGAAAGCAATATGGCTGTTGCGTTCTCTCTGTTTCTAGCTTGACCTGTCTGGAGAATACCTATCAATGCAGGCAAAGTATTCGCTTTTACTATTGCTGCTTTAGCGTCTAGGTTACTTGCGAGGACCGAGAGTATTGTCAAAGCTTCATCAACCATCCTGTGGCTGCTCGAGTCACTTAGCATCTTAACCAATGCATGCACTATACCGGCTCTAACCGCTCTGCCTTTGTTTCCCTGATAAATGCAGAGGTTGAACAATGCAGTGGCTGCGTCCTTCTTCCCTCTCGGGGTCCCGTTCTCGAGCAGATCAACTAAGGCAGGTATCGCACCGGATCCGCCGATGATGATCTTGTTCTCATCGGCTAATGAAAGGCTAAAGAGTGTAGCTGCAGCGTTTTCTCTTGCTTCCATGGTTCCAGCTCTAAGGACTTGAACTATTGAAGTGACTGCGCCAGCAAACATTATCAGCTCCTTGTTGCTGTCATAGATAGAGAGGTTGAGAACGCAAGTGATGGCGTTTTCCTGCGTCGCAACGTCCTCTGAGGTTAAAAGGTTGACTAAAACAGGGATTGCTCCTGCTTCTGCGATCAGAATGCGATTGTCTGTGCTTCTCTTTGACAGAGACCTGATTTCAGAAACAGCGTTCCTGCGTTCCTCTATGGACCGGCTTGAGAGCTTATGAACCAATGCCTTGATCACTGACATGTCTCCTCGGTTCTTTGACCTGCCGTTGATATAACCTACGGGTTGCTCAATGTTGTGTTCAGTGCACCACCGAGAGATCAAGCTTTTGAGAACGTAGTTTGGAGTAAGGGTAAAGTTCTCGAGTTTCTGCTGAGTCTTTGGACATGTTAAGTTCCCACAGTCGATCCATCTCTGTATGTACGCCCTCTCGTAAGTCTGCCATTGAAGAGATAAAACTATCAATAACCAAGCAACAACAGTAAGTAGCAAAGTCCAAAACTTGCAATAAAACATGAATCCACACCTGTCCTGTGGAGACAATAACAGGATCCTTCATCAGTTCCAGAGATACAGGACACAGAAAATCAACCGGAATCGTGAGTTTATCAGATTTCTTCGATTCATCAGTGTTCTTGGTAACCATTTTGTCTAACCTATCCGTATCCGCATCTTTCGACAAGTAAAACGCCAAAGAAATGGAAGAGCTTTTCCTCAGCTGCTTCTTCTCCTCACCAATAGGAACTGTTTCTGAAATACCCTCAAGCTTTTCTTCCTCAGCTTTGATCTTTATATTGTTAAACGCATCTCTCTCCATCGGCTCAGTTAAGCCACTCGAGAACTTCATCGAACTCAATGAATATCTCTGCATCGCTCTTCTCAACTGAGACCTCGCTAGCTCCACCTGATTGGATACACAGACACAAAAACAACCTTGAAGCACTCGAAAACACTAGCAAAATCATTTCTTTCAATGAATATATACTCACCTGTTCTCCAACTTCGTGAGAGATGTCATATAAATCGTAAGGTAGATTGCTTAACGCTTTCTCCAGCTTCCATGTAATGCATTGTAGCTGGAAAGAGATTCTCTTCACAGCACCATCCTTTTAACCGAAGAAAATCAACATTTTAGCCAAACCGGTAAAAACCAGTGGTTTAAATTTAAATTTAATTTAAGCCGATACTAAACCAATTAATCTAAACCAAACGAACGATTTGAATTAATAGCTTGATTCAATAAGTGAATGTGAATCGTTAGATTATGCTTACAGAGGAATCGCGAGCTTGGAATCGAGTGGCGGAGGAGAGAAGACGCTTCGCGGCTTGAAGCCCCACCACGAGATCAGACCACCAATCATTCTCCGACGAAGAAGCAGCGGCGGAATCGATCGGCTTGGAGTCTCTGATCTCCTCTACCAAATGCGTTAACAGACACACTCTCCGGATGAGATCCGTGCAATCCTTCTTGAACACGCCGGCGTTGATTGGAATCTCAGATATCTCGGCGATAAGTTCGAGAAGAGAGGCGGGAGAGACGGCCATTACGCCGTTAAGCCTCCGTCTAACGGAATATTTAAAATGAAATAATAATAATAAAGAATAAATCAACTTGGGGGTTCGCTCTCTACTCAGAGAAGCGACTCACGTCGCTCTTTATGTATCCGCGCGACCATTTGTCAAGGAGAGAGGTCGCTGTTACGGCACCGTTTTCGCTGGGCCTACGTCTAAGTCCAATCTTCTTCTTTTTTGTGAAAAGATAAATTGTATCCACCTGGAAACCATTTATTTATAGAAAATACAAATATGCTAAATAAAAAGTATGGAAAAAAATAATATGAAAAGGAATGGAATAGCAGTAGTTACGATAAAAATATAACAAAAATAAATTTGTACTTATTAACTAGATTAAAATAAAATAGTATTCCACTCATATTACTCATTCTTCTAGATTGTTTGCTCAATGTTTTTAAAAAAATGTTTCTTTCCCATTTATTTAAAAATATTTTTAAGAATAATTTATGAATATTCTTTCATTTGAACAGGTATTTTCGTATAATCAAATACAATGATTCATTCCACAAATTCTTATTCTATATTTTGTTCAGTTTAAATCAAATTTAGTTACATGATCATGTTTAAAATCACAGTTAGTTTTTGTATTAAAATGTATCAGGTTAAAAACTGGGATGAAACTTGGAGCTTTAGTTTATTGAATATATTTTTAGATAACTATTATTTACAAATAACACATTTTTTTTTAAAAAATGCACAACGTAGATAAAATTCGTCCAATTTTTGTGACATTCACTATTTTGGATAAGAAACTTGCTTTGATACTTTCGTATTTATTTATTTTCTCATCATTATTCGATGCAAAAACCCTATTTATTAGTATTATGTGGAAAGAAATGATCAGTAGATAAATAAATGTTGAAAAGGAATTAAAGAAAGCGAGATTGGCGGTGGGAGATGTAGGAGAAGAAGACGACAAGGAGGAAGAGGATACAGTTGGCTATGGAATATTATGGTTTATAATGCAACCAAAACATATAATGTAAATGAACCACACGCTTTAATCCCGAGTATACATAAGAGTGATCATCGAGCACCATTACATTTTCTTTTCTTGCTTCGTTGTAAAGCCAACTTTATATTATCATCTGTATTCTATATATAAATTATAATTAATGGGTTTTAATAATATGTAAACAGAATGGGTCAATCTAATAAATACATGGACCTTCAATATGTCACAAATTGGTTAACTGTTTGTTCTGGCCGGAAGCCATTATGAAATATTAAAAGATTATCGTTATTGATCATTGATTGGTATGTATTCTTTTAGGGATTCTCTATATTATAATTCGTTTTTTTTAATTTATTTTGATAAATGTATCGCTATATTCGTATAAAAGGAGTAAATTAAGAATAAATCTCATAAAAAAAAGAAGGTAATATTAAAAATAGATTCATGAACTTTGTTATCTCGTTTGATTTGTTTCCAAATGGAATTGATCTTAGTGGGGGTTTTGGCATTCAATGAAACTTTCAAGTATATATCGCACGCCAGCAACACCATTCATAATTGTTTCTCATTACTTATTATTAATAAGGATTTGGGGACAGATCAAATCGGGTGTCACGACTTTTTAGCAATGTTAGTTTGAACTCTAATCACTATTGTTGAATCTCTGTTTTCATTTATTATATATTTCTTCTTAACAACATGAAATATTTAAGTCATTACATGAATGGTGGTATGTTTACCTTAAAACTAATATATACCACACTAGTTCTACATAATTCACAACATTTGTTACTACTACGAATTGATATAGTCCTGGACTATACTAGTACTTTTTAATACCAGGGAACGTTCTACAATTGATGCAAAAAAAACTTTTACATAATTTACTTCATCGCTTATGTGTTAATAAGAAAGATCTGGAAAAAAAAACTCTTAATTTAACTATACTACAAAATATGGAGTTTTGTATTCTATTAAGAATTGGAAAAAAATATACTGCAATGCAACTGAATTATTATTATTTTTACATGAAATGATGTGGAATGACTTATTCATTTAATTCTATAATTTTCACCATTTAACTTGAATATAATTGAAATACTCATTTCATCAATTCTACAACCACTCCAAAAAATACAAAGACAAACACTCACAAATATTCTTCTACAATTTTGATTAGAAATAAATAAAATAAATATATTTCATTATAACCTAATTCCATTCACATCTTATTCCATTAGCTCCATCTGTTCGTTATCATTTACACAATTTGATGCATTTACAAGAATTAAGCATAAAACACAAGATGACTAAACTAAATAGTACTCAATTTCGTACACATATGTACTCTCGCTTAAAACAATAACGAGTCAGTCATCAAGCAGTTCGGGAAGAATCCATTGATCACTTCCTCTCGCCCTGATGACAGACCATATTAAATGCAATAACAAACTCATGTCCCAATAAGCTATCAAAGACACACAAAAAAAGGAACCAATAATAATAGACAAATGACAACACAAGAAATATTTAATGAAGCTGAAAATATCTAAGGGTTCTACACATAAGAATGCGTTTCAGCTCCAGCACATAGATAATCCATGAAGCACTGTGAACCACTTGCAATAGACCCTACTTGCCAACTCGTACATCATCTTGTCCTCTGTATATTTAATTCTTTTTTAGTTTGTCTACGGTAGAATAGAAATACCCTACAATAGTCTTTTAAATTTTTTTGTCACAAAATAGATTTTAAAGAGAATAATGATCAAAATAAATTTTATAAAAAAGTATAAATATTTATCCCCTTTGGATTAAATAATGTAAACTTAGAGTTTATGGAATAATATTTTGGAAATAATATTTAAAACTAATATATATATATTAAAAAATTTAAAATAAAAAATATATTTCAGTTATTTTTTGGAAGTTATTTTTGTGACAAAAACTAAAAAAAAAATATTTGAGAAATTTATCCACTGTGGAATATCAATATGATAACTGTATAAGTTTATGTGCTAAAGAGACGCGTTGATTTCAAGTTGATTTTATTTTAGGTGGTTCATAAGAATCATAACCTGAAACTGAAATCAAGGTTCTGACTTCTGAAAGTATCTATATTGCTGCGTTATAACTTGGGCTTTTGAAATTCTTGTTGGTTTAGGCTTTTAAATCTATTTTCATTTTAGTCTTTTGTACTTTTGGGCTTTTATATCTCATATGCCACTGAAGTTCTAAGATGTAAAAAAAAAAAAAAAAGTTCTAAGATGTGTTTAAAACTCCATAGTCCCATCTTTATAGTTTCAATTTTATCGAACTAAACCTTGAGAAGATTCTAGTTAATCGACGTGAGAAGTTAAGAGTTGTATATTTATAGACTATAGTTTATAGAGATGTTTTTGCCTCACTGGTCTTGCGTACTTTTCTTAAAATCGATTTTTTTGTTGGAACTTAACTGGCTCAAAGAAAGCTTTATTCAAGAACTCAAACAAAGGCAAAAGAAATATTACACAAGGATTAGTGAAAAGTAAACAATATATTACATTATCAATGTGTTTCTTGTGTTGTATCTCTTGAAGAGTTATATCGCACCATCAAAAACCTTGTGGAGACCATTAGACTTTGTTGACATATATATTCACTTGATGACCTTAAGCGGCCTCATCATCATATTGTCCTCATGGTCCAGTATCTGCAATGCAAAATATCATTTCTTTTTAGAAAACCAGTTTTAGTAATAACACTTATCAAATTCAAAAACTCCTAATTACATGACAATGGTAGACGTAACCGGGTTCTTGGGTCGGGTCAAACGGGTAAGACGCGTTACTGTGGATATAAGAAAACCGAACCAGTATCCTCGTAACATGTCCTGGCATCATCTTGAACACGTTCTTCCAACCCCTCTCGTGCGCCGTCACCGCCGTCTTTTTCCCACGTGCGTATGTGCTAATCTTGCACTTGACGGCGTCATTGTGCTTCGTCATACACTCCTTGAACTCCTCCAGTCCTGCCGCTAGTAACGCCGTTTGCTCCACCACTTTAAACAGTCCGAGATGTATATGTAACGGATGGTTATCCTCCGTCAAGTTAATCACCTCCCACACCTTCAGTTTCACAAAGATTATTAATTACTCTACTAATTTTTTTTTACATATATTAAAAAAATACAATAACATTTTATCACAAAAATCATAAATGCATTATTTATATAATTATTTGTTTTACGCATAAAAACTCGGACAAATTTCTCAACTAAACATTTTTTAAGTTTTGTCACAAAATAATTCTCAAAAATAACTAAAATGGAATTTTTATTTTAAAAATTTCAATATATTTTTTTTAATTTTAAACCTCACTTCCAAAACTTTATGCAATAACTTTAAATCTTAACTCAAGATTAGTTAACTCAAGGGTTTAAATGTATACCTTTTAAAAAAATTATTCTGATCATTTTCCTTTTTGAAAACTATTTTGGATAAGTTTTTTTTAGTTCTATTTTAATATTTCTTTAAAATATTCAATAAATTTAATTAAAAATTTAGAAGTTTAGAATTTATTATTGTTAATTAATAAGAAATATTTAGAAACTGTTTTGTCAAATAATTGTCTTAGGGGAATGATTTAATCAATAGTACCTCGGTGGTTCCTGATTTTGGAGTTTCCGTTACCGGAGCATCGTAGGGCAAGCCGTTGACGAACAAATGAGTTGGCTCGTCCGAGTCACTAACGTATTCGTACATAGCTATGTAACGAGTCAGCACAGCATTTGCCACGTCAGCATACGGATAATCAATAAGCTTCTTCGGAACAGTCCACGTGTCAGCCTCATACTCATCGTTGACTATAAATTTCATAACCATGCCGCTTTCTTCGTTGACCGGATCACCACTAGGGTACGGATACGGCGCGTCGTTGGCGAGCACCGCCGTACGCGACGGAGACATCGAAAAGTCAACGACAACATCTACTATTTCCGATGGAGACAAGAGAACTGACTTGGTTGGAACCGGTTTAGACAAGTACGCCGAGTCCGAACCAACCACGACGAAGTCTAGACCGTTGGAGAAGAAGAACCTGAAGAACCTAGCGTTGCTGGCGTTTATGATGCGGAACCTGTATCTCCGGCGCCGGACGGTTAATCTCGGCCATGCTTTCCCGTTCACGATGATCGCGTCGCCGAAGTATTCCGGTTGCCACTGCGGATGTATCGACGGGTTGTTCCCGGTGGCGTTCATGTAAATGGAACCGTCCTTACGGAAGCTACGGTCGAAAACGACCAACGGCCGGTCAAACTCCTTGCCGGTGGGTAGCCGGAGAGGAGCTTCGACGGTGTCGTGGCGGAGAATGTATGCGCCGACCAAACCAGCGAGAAGGTTGAGTCGGGTCAAACCCATGGCGTGGTCGTGGTACCACATGTTACCAGGCTGCTGCATGTTCTCGTAATGCATAGTGGTTTTGGTCCATTTGGGTCCAGTTTCTCTAAAACCGGCAGTGAACCATGCGTCAGCGTTTCCATCGCTTGGTGGCTCGTGGATTCCGCCGTGTAAGTGAACCACCGTGGGGATCCCGCCGTGTTTTGGGGCCGCCGGGGAGATTGTGAGGTCCAAAGGGAGGATGTGAGATGAAGGGAGGTGGTTTCGCCATGTCACGTATGTGTCTACTCCATAGACGGCTTCGATCGTGGGACCAGGAACTGTTGCACTTCTTCGCGATGTACCGTATGCAAACACAGGCGTTGGAGGTAAATCTCTGTGGAATTTCTGTATGCATCAAAAAAAAAAATCTCTCGAATATAACTTTTTAAAAAATTTTATTACAAAAATAACATACAAAAATAATCAAAACAGATTTTTTATTTTAAATTTTTCTTTTTTTTAATATTTTTTTTTTTAAATATTACTTTTTAAATCCAAACTCATAACTTTAAATTTTAAATTTAGATTAATTAACACAAAAAATATAAATATATATTACACTCTTTAATAAATTTTATTTTAGTTATTATTTTATTAAAAACTATTTTTGTGACAAAAATTTAAAAAATGTTAGGATATTTCTCTAAAAATTAAATTTAAACCACTTACATAACTGTTTTTAGGGGTGGGACGGGTCGGATATCCGGGGTATTTTAGGATATCCGGATCCGGATCCGGATTCGCCGGATCCGTGACTTTAGTATCCGGATCCGGATCCGTGTCTTCCGGGTATCCGGACTTCGGATATCCGCGTAGATATTGTCATACCCGCGGATATCCGGATTCGGATCCGGATCCGTAAAAAAAATAAAATAAAAATATATTTTTTAAAAAAATATAAAAATAAAACATAAATTAAAGATTTATACAAAATTTATGAATATATATATGACATATAATATTAGTAAAATTTAAATATAATATTACAAAAAATATTTTATGTATAAATACTAATATATCAAATATAATTATTAATAAAATTAAAAATTTAATATATTTTAAAAACACGGATCCGGATCCGGGTATCCGGACCTAAAAATTAAGATATCCGGATTCGGATCCGGTTTGGACGGATCCAAAATTTTACTATCCGGATTCGGATCCGGACACTCCGGATATCCTATTTTCGGAGCGGATACGGGACGGATCTCGGATCGAATCCGGATCCCGGATAATACGTCCCAGGCCTAACTGTTTTTAATCGGATAGCCTATTACGTAGAAATATGATATATATATATATATATATATGTGATTTGTTTAGTTTTTCTAAGTTTTTTTTTTCTAAGTTTTTCTAAGTTTCTCAATGTTTTGTTATAAACAATTTTTGAGTAAATAAAAATATTAGTTTCGGGCCTACGTGAGAAGGTACGTCGAAGCTCATTTATGTCTTCTTATTACCAAGAGAGGTAAAAAGACACATAATAATTGAGGACAGGAGTAAACACGTAAACGAATCATTTTATCAACGACTAGCAGTAAACAAGTGAGCTATGATGATTCTATCACCAGTCAAGAAGAATCTAATTCGATTATTCTTTTATTGAGAAAAAAAATAGATTGAATGAGAAAAAGAAGAACATACCCATTTGGTGTAGAACATGCCGATTTGGAGAGTAATGGGTTTGAGGACGCCATGAACAGAGTGAAAGCCATGGAGCCTTGGCATATCTGGGAGCTCATCAACGAACATCTTTAGCTTCCCAACTTCAAAAAGTTGTTCCTCGAACTCCCCGTACGTGCCACCGAGCCACGTCAACGTTATTATTAGCAACATGGCTATGTTCATCCTCCTCCCACACAACATAGATTCCATTTCTGACAACTCAAGTGACTTGTGTGTGTGTTTCTATGAGTGAATTATTAACTTCTAGATAGAGAAATTGAGTTTTTTTTTACCATTAGATTAGACAGATATATAGGAGTATGTGTGTGTGTGTGTGTTTGAGAGAACGTGGTGGGCTTTGGTTCACACCCCGGAGTCTCATTAAACAGTATAGGATCTTTACATTTTATACTATAATCAATCTAAGTTTTGTGTAACTTTTTTTTTTGCATGATGTGCAGATGGCATTTGCCTTTTTAATTATTCGTTTCAGTGACCTTTCTTTTCAGTATGTTTATTTTGGGTTTTCTTGTTTGTCTTTTATATTTTCTTATGAGATTTCATTTCACACTCTTTAGTCTTTAATACCGGAATTTTAGAAGTATGCATTTAATGAAAATTGCATATATATATATATATGCAAAGAGTAATGACTAGTGAGATCTAAAAAGAAGCTTGAAGACAAATGAGAGCCTAACTCCAAGATTCATCTTTATAGCTTTGCATACTCTTCGAGGTAGGTAGTTAGGTTGATTAGTAAGTATAACTATGAGTCTTGTAATCGACAATAGATCTTAAACTCCTTAATTGGTTGTCAGTTAGCAATTAGTTCGTAAGAAATCTCATAATCTCTTTCTGATTTTATATATTTTATTATATAATATATATATATATATATATATATGTTCGTGTGGGCTTCACAGGTGAAAAAGCAAGTAGGCGACGTACATAAAATTACAAATACAATAGCTTGAGGAATGGCATCGTTAGAAAAGCATAGAAAGCGAGTGAACAGTAATGAGAACATGCAAAATGCATATAAATATTGCATACACCTCAGGACGTGGCAAATAGCTCAGATTGTTTGCTTACTTTAAATTCTTTTAAACCTTAGTATAAATTAATAAAACAATGGCACACTAACGTTTCTGAAAATGTATTTACTTTTTATGAATACACAGTTTTTTTGGTTTAAATGTTAAATAATACAAAAGTTATAGTATCCCAGACGTGTTAACAAAGTACCTATTTACTAAGGAACAGGAAGATAAATGTTCGGAAACTTATACTAAATCTGTTTCTTCTATATATTTCTAGAAGCTATAGACTAATCCTAAAGTGTTTGAAAATTAGCTTCCATCATTTAATTAATTAGATTAAACCCACTTCTTATGTCAGATAATTTACTCATAAGAAGATTATTTACACGTAAGTGTTATCATGGTCAGATCTGAAATTTTGGAGACAATAGACAATTTAATAAGCATTTCAATAATTTTTTGTTTACAAATTTGAGTGTTTATTTTTATATAATTTTCTTCAAAATTTTTGATGTAGACCAAAGCTTAATTAGCCTACGTCTAGAACTGTCGATATTTTTTCTTTAATGATTTTTATTATTACTGATGATCCTACGCAATACATATATTCATTTTTCATCATTTCTCATAGCATTATACTACTTTTGGTCAGTGAATATGAATTTGTAGTTACTTAAAATATTTGCTGCGGTGTCGTTCGTACACATGAAATTCTTACTAACCATTAAATCAGAGGCAGAAGCATAAGCTGAAGCTGGTCGTCAATAGTTTGGAAAATTAAGAAGACACAATTGGATGATAGGTAAATAAAGGCAAACATGTCATGGACTCACGGCTCGTGTGTCGTAAAAGGTAGGAGCTCAAGTGTGAACGGAATTTGAGAGATGGGTCCACTCACTATCTTAATTTCCTTACATGGGTTCTACATTTCATCTAAGTGTCCATTTGGTAATCCACAATAATGCACACACCACATTATAATATTATTGTACCTACCATATGTTGCATAGTTACTTTCTAATTTAAGTTTCCTGCTTTACTAAATTTTTGGTGAAGAGTTTAATCCATATATTGATTAGGCATTATATTTCGTTTTGATATATGTGTATATGATACTATTTCATATGTCTGACTTTTAGAAACCCATTTTGGTGAGAAATTTTAACTAAGACATTTTGTATAAAAGTAAGCTTTTAATTTAGAGATTTCTTACAAAATCCTATCTCCAATAAATACACGGTCTTAGTTTATCTAAAAATAGATCAACCTGTCGGTAAAAGTGATCGGCCCATTCAAATATGACTATTTGTAGAGTCGTTTTACAAAATTTCTGATGTAAAATTTCATTTTTTCTTTTAAATTTGAGCTGAGTTTACGCCAATCCTATTAATAAAGTAATGAACATAAAGTAAACTAGATTCTGATCCGCCCTTTCAAAGGACGGATTTATTTTTGTTTTAATTTTTCTTGAAAAAATAATTTTTATATTTAGATTTTGGCATCATATTTTTTGTTTAATATTAATTTAATTTAATTAATTTTGAAAATATATTAAATATGTCATGGTTAGTGAATTTCAGTAACCCACATAAAAATTAAAAAAAAATAGTAGTTATAAATTTTTAAAATTTCATGTAATTTATGTTAAATGTATTTATATGATATAGTTTTATTATTATAATTTTTTTTTGAGGATTTTAGATAATTTTGAGCCATATTATAACCAAACTAGATTCTGACACGTCCTTTGGAAAGGGCGTGTATATTTTTTGTTTTAATTATTTTGAGAAACTTAAATTTTATATTTGTGTTTTTTTATAATTATAATTAGTGTTAATTTGATTTAATATATATTTTTGGTAATTTTATTAAATATATCAAGTTGCATAACTATACATTTGTGTCATATGCATTTTAAAAATTATTTTTAAACTTTATTTCTAAAATTTGCAATATGTTATATTTTCTTAGTAGTTACCTCACATAATTAATCAAGAATATTCGTACCTAAAAGACCCGACTCGGAATCGACTCGAAAATTAAAGTCTCATACTCTATTAGATATGACCTACATACTCTAACGATTCTTAAAGTGTTATATCCGAAAATCAATATCAAACCCAACCCGCAACAAAACTAAACAAAAATTTTAATTTTTTTTTGAAAAAAATAAATTTTAATATCTGATAAGTTAATTATAAAACCCAAGACAGAAAACTAAAGAACTAAATAATAGCTAGAAGAACTGGTTGTAATGTTTTAGAAAGAATAAATAATTTGTGTCTCACGTGTTGATAAAAATCTATATGTGAGTGGTAAATGTATTCGTATAAGAATTAATAAGAGAACTATATTTGAGTGGGTTAATATGATTATTTAGCAGGTTATAGGTTATTGGTCGACCAAAATTTATTTTCTCACTTAAATACATTTTTGTAGCCGTAAAGTTGGGCTAAATAAATAAGTTTTCGTTATATATAAAATTAGGTTGACGTTAATATAAAATAAAAATTAATGCTCATATGTGCAAAATAGGATTCCATATTTTTAGGATAAGGGGTTAGCAAACCAAGATTTGATATTCAGATGAGTATAAAAGATTTGATTCTTAGAATGTTTTTTTTGTTAAACAGAAGCGATAAATTTGAATTGTTATGATCTTATGGACGAAATATATAGATGAAGTATATAGGTAGGAGATATAATGTGTGGTTATATAAATATATATGTAGATACAATATCTAAATTTCGGTTTTAATTTATGCATGTGTAAAAATATTTAAATAAGATTTTCGTTTCTATAAAAGTGGTCTTTTAAAATAGGAGATAAAGAAAATATATATGTAGATACAGTTTTTAAATATCAATTTTAATTTATGGAGACATAAATAAATTTAAATTGGATTTTCGTTTCTAAAAAGTAATCCTTTAAAATAGGAGATAAAGAAAATAAATATGAAGTGAGAAGTTGTTAAGAGAAATTAGTTTAGATGCAGTTATTAATAAAGGATATATTTTCATAAAATCATGTCATGTTGTCCATGACGTGTTTTAATGCAGTTTTTATATTCAGTTTTAATTTTAAGTTGGACACAACATATGTCCATGGGTCATGTTTCTGTTATAAAATCATAATAATTATGTTATAACCAAACTATATATATATAGCTGATAATTTCTCTATTATGGAATATAATCAAGTTAGTCAATTATGCAATAGAATAGGAAGTGTTTAAAACACTTTTTTCAAACTTCATCTTTGAGTAAATAATAGAGTGAGTTATAGTTGCTCATATAAACTAGTCCAAAGAACACTAGGTAGGTTTCCACCCAATGTTTTGAAACCGGACTGAAGAGACCAATCAAACTGTGTTCGTTAATCTAACTGGTTTCAAATTATTTTAAGAACTAGATTTGACCTAAACCATTAAAACTGATAGAAAATGATCAAACTCGTTAGAATTGGTGATCCGGTTCAATATTGAAACCCAACAACATTTTTATGGAGACTATTATTTAACTATTTGTTAACCCATTTCAACTTGAAAAGAAGATATACAATTCAAATGTAAATACAACCACTTATTCCTGCGTCTGGTATGGTGATATAGAGAATATACATACTAAAGTAGGATTAGTGAACAAAATGTGGTGAATGCGGGTAGCCTAGATCGAAAGTTCGAAACCAATATAACCATTCATTTAAATAAAAACAAAACCAATATAATCATTTAAACCTGAAACTTATGATACATCTCGTAAGGTAAATAAAGGAGAAAAAATTCTCCACATTCCAACACAAAAAAAAAGACTATGTTTTGCGATTTTGTTTGCATGTTCTTGTCACCTGGTTGAGGAATCTTGTGTGGTTATCGAGATTTCGTAAATAGGTTTCTGTTTTTCTCTCTTGTTTCCAAATTGGGCTATTATTTATAGGCCCATAGATTAAAAGAAATAAAAACGGCCCATTTCTCAAATAACTTACAATTTTCAGCCTCCCAAAGGAAAAATAAAAAACCTGCCGAGACTTGATTGATGCATGTCTGACTAAGACATTAATTTTACTAGTCCAACTTTTTTTAAAGAAAAACTTCGAATTGAATGTAGCATTAAATAAAATTAGGTGACCCGTATAACGAGATACCTACCGAGAATCAGCCAGCAGGTGGAATAACTTTTGAGTAGATAGAGAGAATATCTTTTCCGAGGGATACACACAAACCACGTTCTGACAAAATCAACCGCTTTCAACGCTCCTCTTCAAACGGTGGCAAACGCATTTCATGAAATCTCACTCACTTCAGTAGTGATAAACAAAACCATCTTACATACATAACATGACTCAAAACAGTAACAATCAAAACCATATGATATAACACACTTTCATATCAATCCCAAAATGTGTTACATGACATAGGCATAAAGAAAAAAGAAAGATACCTAGTTGATAATGAAACACAAGTAATATATCACATTAGCCACTAGCAAAATAAAAGATTACACATTCTAGACTTGTTACCAACAACAGTTACATGATAATGCAGCTCGTGTTATTGCTAGTGTCTTCATCACTGGGCATGTTCGTTGCAGATGAGTGACTAACTTGCTGGTGCTGCTCGGCTGGGTAAGGGTAATAAGGATAATAAGAGTAAGGACTTGGAGTAGTATAGTTGTAGTAATACCCATTGCTTGGAGGTGGAACAAAAGCTGGTCGTTGGTACATCATTTGTTGAGGCTGATGATGATGATGCATCAATGGTCTGTTCTGCATGTTCATGGGATGATGATTGTTGTATCCATTCATGTTCATCATCATGCCTCCTGCTCCTCCATTACCGTTGTAGTTAGTGACGTTGTTTAACGAAGGTGCTTGAAGCTGTTGCATCCCATTTTGGGGATTCACGGCGGCGCTTGTTGCCGCGCCGCCGTTGAATCCAGCTAGTCCCATGAGAGCTCCAATCTCGTTGTTGTCTACACCGGAGTTCATTTTTGCGGCGTTTTTCATCCTCATGGCTGCTGCCATTGCTTGAGTGTTGTTCTGGTTCTGGTTGCTCTGTTTTTGGTTGACTTTCTTTGATGCGTTGACTCCGCTGTTCCCGTTGCTCATTGTCCCTCCACTGTTTTTCTTGACGGCTTGTTGCTGATGATTCACCGGTTTAGGTCCGTCTTCTTCCTCGCCGCCGTCGTCTTCTTCCTCCTCCGTGACACAGGCACCACCTTTAGGGTTGTTCTTGGTCTTGAAGGTTTCGAGACCAGTTTTGGCAGAGCCTTGCTTTTGACCCTTTTGATTGTTCTTAATAACGTCATTAGTCTTGGGCTTTTGAGGCTGGTTAGGGTTGGTGGTTGGGTTTGGAGACCAAAGCTCGGCGTGTTTGCCGGCCTTTATGAGTTTGTTGATGAGTGTGGAAGAGTCAACAGAGCCTGAAACGGTTACCTTTTGGTGTTCTGCTTCTACTTTTACATGGTAAACTCCTGTTTATGGTAAAAAAAACTAGACAATGTACCCATCAAGAATCCAAGAGAAGTAAAGCAGAAATGTTTTGCATGTTTGAAATAGAAGAAACCTTCGATTCTCTGAAGAAGTTTCTTGACTTTCTTGTTACAACCTTCACAGTGGATACTGACTCTGAGGGAATAAGTCTGTGGTTTCATTAAAACTTATGTTATCTATTAACACAATGTAATCCAATAAAAGAGTAAAGTATTTGATGAAAACTACCTGAATCTTTAGGAGCTTAAAGTCTTCATCTTTAGTCATGTTTTGAGAAGAAAGAAGAAAAGAAGTGAGAAAAGAGGATGCTGGAGAGAAAGGGTTTTAGATTTTACAAACTTTTAAGGCTTTGAAAAGAAGAAGCTCAAGCTTTGATGGTAGGCAATTGAGTGGAGGCTTTGGGTTTAGAGACTTTTTTGCTCTAAAATCTGAAACAATGTTGAGTGAGTGAGTGAAGGAGACTGACAGCTAAAAGTAAAAACAGTGACCTGACCATTTCCCACATTAAATGTCTGGGTATTGGAGTTTCAATTGTAGTATTTGAAAAAACATTTAAGAAGCACTATAAAATAAAAGAAAATCATTTAAGAAACATTTTTGAATTGAACGTTCTCATTTAGTTTAAGTACATTCCAGTACGTCCAAGTATTTATAAACTACTTATAAATAATTAATGTCAAGGAAGTGGAAAATGAAGATAATATTATACTAGTAGTAGAGAATAAGAAAGGTGTCAGAAGAGTGCATGCATGCATGAAGAGTCGGGCCCAACGGTCTGTGTCTAGTCAGTGTTTTTTGGGGTTTGCCTTCTCCCACACTCTTCTCGAGCTTCTCCCTCTCTTTCCCTCCCAACCTTTTAATTATACTGTACTACATTTTTTATTTACTTTAGTTCGCGCGTGCAGCATCTTCTTCTCCTTTATTTTACCATTTCCAATTTTCCACTATTTGATGAACTTATAAGAGGATTTTTTAGTTTTGAAGTTTTAAAAATACATATATGTGTATATATATCTTTATATTAATATTTAATTTTGAATTTTTTAATTTTATAGAAAACATAATTCAAAAATTCTGTGCATAGATATTTAAATTATTTTTTTCGTAAAGTTAAAAACTGCATAATTAAATAATAATATAAATGTAGATATTTATTATTATTATTTTTTAGAACCCAGAACTAAAACCTCTCATTGCTGCTCTAACTATTTTGTTTTGGTTTTAGAGAAAAAAGTACATGACATTTATTTTTTGGTTTAGAAGTACATGCAATGCTACGACCTCGTTATAATTTTTTTTTTGTTCGACAACTACAACCTTGTTATATTTAGAGTTAATATATGTTCTTAAATTTCGGGCCTTTAAATCAACATAGTATACGCCTGGAAATGAGAATCTAGGCCCATTTCACATTGGGACATGACTGAATGAATGTCTGTTCAATGTTAGTCCGTTTGACCCACTTCACCTTTTTATCCCACCTTCAAAAATCAAAAGAAATCGACGGCTATTTCTACTTGATCTAATGTGCAACCTATACATTTGATGATTACGTTACATTTTATTATTTCTTTTGTCAACCATGCATAACAAAAACAACACACATGACAAGCATATAGAGCAAGTATCATATTGTCTTCTTCCCAAGAAACCTGAAATCCTATCCTACAATTTTTTTTTGCTAATAAATACAAAATTCTGTAAGCTAAAAAAAGATTGTAAGCTATATGCATAACAAAAAACAAACAGATACTATAAAGCACTCATCACTCATGTATCAAAACTATATTTGATAGATTCACTCTAGATTTAAAGGTTGCCACATCCGGTTGTCAAGTATATGTTCCTTTCAAAAAAAATACTAAATTCCAAAAATCATATAAATATGGTTTGTATTGTTACGTGATTTGGTTAGATCCATAGCCAAACATTTCATATATGGTAATAACTGTTGATGTAACAATATCGTATAATCTGTTTCCGATGAATATCCACATACGTACATTCCCCGCCTTGATTAGTGTTCAAGTCGAATAATCTAGCCGTTCCTGTCCCAAACACCGTACACGTTGCAATAGTATTACACAAGCTTCATAACCCTGGTCGAATATCCTATCAGTATCATCGAAACATTGACTCCCCAGTTTCCAAGTCTTCGATCTCTATCTATCTATCTTCTACGCCACGCGTTTGCTGTGTGTGTTTTCTGTACATGTCCATAATCACATGCCATTATATTCAAGAAGCTGTTGGGGTCGTTAATAACTAACTAGTCATGTCATGACCCGACAATATGTACTTAAATGCCTTCTGATCGTATTATCATATTTTCGCTTTCTTTTTGTTAAGTCTATATCTTTAGTTCTAGTTGACAACAACAAAAGGATAATGTATTAAGATCTCTACCTTCTGTAATTTATTTGATCATAGATACGTGTTCGGTGCTACATCGAACTTTATATAACTTACTCAGGTACTTACAGGTGTATAATTTTTGTCAACTCGGCAAATAAATAAATTAGATTGATATCAATCAAAAGGTTTACTGATATCAATCACACATATTAATCAATAGCTACTTACTGTAATATCTTTGTAGTACGGTGTATATATATTTAAGAAAAATGTTTTAACTAACTAATCACATAAGTTACTATTTTTCTTAACCAACCACGTAATATTATAAGGAGAAACAATCAATGAAAGAGTTTCATTTACAACAAGACTTGTCCCCTTACTGGTGGTCGGCAGAAAATTGCTAAGTTCCAAAATTTAACTAAAACTTTTCAAGAAAATGACCGCATAGGAAGATAAGCACTTGCATATTGAATTATCTACTTTCGAATTGTATAATCAAACATTTGACTGGCTACCAAATAAATACGATCTTTATATTCTTAAGCCAAAGAGATGACATATCTAATTCCACCGAGGAACAATCCCATTAATTACTTAGAGATACAACAGGACCTACGAGAATAAATACTAACCGTTGGATGTTACACGTGCCTTAGTTGTGCAATAGAACTATAGAAGGGCATATGGGATAGAAAATGTTTGTTGTCTGGCTTTTTACTTGCCAAGGATTTCTCCAGCGTCATAGAATCTTTTAACTTTTTTTTTATAAACCAACCACTGCCTCCACAAAATTCAAGTGATTAAGTGAACACAACACATTATTGGTCTAGGATAGTAGACATGTAGTTATTCAAATACTTATTTCATTCGATGGGATATGAAACTATTTACATAACATTTTATATATACGTAGTATATTTGTAAATAACTATTTTATATTTGTTCACCGCCATGCCAATCCTTTAATCTCGGAAGTTTTTTTGGATAAAAAAAGGATGCCATCATGAATGACGTTCACATACCAAACGATTTACCGTGGGTTCAAATTTGATTTAGGTAAACGTTTTTTAGTTTTAAGATATTAGTAATCCAAATAAAACCGAACATAATATCAGCTAATCATTGTTTCAGTTTTGATTTATCCCAATTAAACACCTATATTAACATAGAATGATACCTTTTCGAATTCTTCCAACATAAATCTTAGTTTGTATGCCGCAACACAATATAAACAAACTATATTATATATGAAACATACAAGTAAAACTGTATATGTGAATATAGCCACTTGGAAGTAAACGCAGAAGATGAAACTAATACAGATATATAATATTGGTATTTACTATAAGTTTCTTTGCTTGTGACACTATACACTAACAAAAAAAGGTTCCAACATAAACTTTATAAGACGTTATTAGTTATTACACCAATTATAACGTCACGTGCTAATTAAACTTATTCACATGATGGTGCATGCGTTAGGGTTCTCGTCGCTGAAAAGGGACATGAGCTTATCGTCTGTACCTCCTGGCTGGGCCTGAGCCTGCTCCGACTTCCTCACAAAACCTGGTGGGGCCCTTTTGTCGTAAGCTCCAGGTGCGTATGGATAAGCCACCATTGTATATGGAACGTACGGCCATAGCTCAGCTTTCTTCTTCCCAGTGCTATGCACTTTCTTCAACACTTTCTTAGGATCCACGTAACCACTCACCGTCACTTTGTTCATCTTTCTATTCACTTCCACAGATTTGGCTCCTTTAAAATAAAAAAGATGGTATGTTAATTAGTAAGGCCGTGTTTGGATGATATGAAAAGGGAGTTGTCTTTGTAATTTTTTCGAACATGAGACTTCAAATTAAATTATATCGTGGCTATTATTACGCTAGAGAGTCAAAGTTTGGAACATTCTTATACGTGGTGTGGTATACGCGAATTTTCGTGTTAACGATAATTTACTTGTAGCACACAATTAATTTAGTGTCATAAGCAATATGAATTATGACGTAAAAAATCTCTTATATGAAAAAAGTTGAGGAAACCTTTCATGGAGGAAACTGCGTTCTTGATTTTGCGTTCGCATCCGTCACAGTCTATCTTCACCTTTATATTCACGGTCTGCTCTTATCATATTTGATAAAAAAATGCTAAACAGTTAATTAACGAGGAAGTAAGACATAAACGTAGTCGTTTAGGGATATATATTAATTACCTGCATGACTTTACGCTTTTTCCGTTTTCTTATTGAGACGTAGAAATGATCAGATAGATAGTCTGAGAGAAAATTTAGAGCTCCCATGTTTACAGACACACGAGAAGGGAAGAGAGATATAGAGAGAATAAGGAGAGAGAGCTAGCTCGTAGTGAATAGTATGGGAGCAGTGTCTATATAATATATATATAGGAGAGTTTGGGCTGGTGGTGGAATGTTATGTTGAGATCGAGGACTAGCAAACACTCATTAATAGATTATATCTTGATGAAGTGAGCATTAATTAAGTGTCATTAGGTGTAACGATAGTTAATTAAACATGGAGGTGTCCCTCTAATTGATGTGACCCTCTTAAATATTTGAGTCCTTGCGGACAACGAGGCTATAAGAGCATCCTCTATGGGGGTGCTTAGTGGGGTGTTTAGGCAGTGGGATCCACTAGCACCCCCTAAATGAAGTGCTTAAAACTTCAAAATAAGCACCCCCTTTCTTGTGGTTCTTGTACAGTTCACGGTACCCACTGACACGTGGCGACCCGTGATTGGTCTACTTTTAATTTTTTTTTTTTTTAAAAAAAAAATCAGAAAAATTTTTTTTTTTTGATGGTCTAATCCAAGCACTTGGGGTGCTTGGGTTGCTGATGGTCTAATCTCCTAGGTTTTTCCTTTCGCTCATCGGGTCATCTTCATTTCTTTTTTTTTTTGGCGTCAATCTTCATGTTTTCTTAATGAGAAATTGTTTGCGTTATAGTGTAAAATTAAAATGGTTTATTGAAAAGTCTGGTCAGCTTATGTAATAGAAGGCGACTTCAAAGAAAAAAAAGCATCCGTTAATTAAACTCAAAATAATTCGGATTTAATTATTATAGACACTCTTAAGAATGTTTTGTTTGTCAGTTAATCAGTTCTGAGCTTTATACTGTATGAAAACTGGAGACAGACTTGTGTTTTACTTTCGGACAAAAGTCTTTTAGGTTGGTTGTCTGGATTTGCATTTATCTTGCAAACATGAAATGAAGATTATACTTATAGTATTTGCCACGGAGAACATATGTAGTACGTAATAATAACTGCACTTTTGACTATAGTTTCCTCTTAGTATTCATATTATTTTGGTGTACCACGCAGGATGCATTTGTGACATACACTACTAATAATACGGAATAATTGAAAACATTATATAGAGTAAACAAAAAGGAGTCCACCTCCCAAAATCAAAATTTTATATACATATATAAAGCAATGCAGGAGATGCATGCATTTTACAATTTTTTCTCTATTCCATCGCGATTGCTTTTGTCATTGTAATTCGTCCAAAGATCTTCTTGCATTTAAATAGATAGTGCTTTTCTTTTCAAAAAGATGTAAGTTTAGGCTCTAAATCTTGATTTTTTTTTTTGGTAAAACTCTGAATCTTAATCTTATATGGAAGAACCATAACAAGAGCATCAATAACGTTAAATAGAGAACGTATTTGGAATCCGTGTGGTTAAATTACTAATCATATGAGGGTCATAAGCAGATTGGCTTGGCTTGTGGTCAAGTTTGGCACATAACTCATGAGCTTATTTGCGCAATTTGACGGTGGATACTTAGATTAATCAACTATTGTATAGTCATAATTTAAGCACAAAAATAAGAAAACCCAACTTGTTAAGAAGATCAATTTTTTTCATAAACGTCTCTCTAAGTTAAGAAAAACTATACAAATTGACTCGTTTAACAGAAAGTGCAGTGTCGTTATATTTTCTGATATCTTTTATCAAATCTCTTACATAGTTTGAGACACTTATGTCAGGCTTCTTATACTTCATGTTATTTAACTATAGACGAACGAAAATTATTGAAAAATATATTAGAATAGTCCTAAAATTTGTTATCATAAAATATATTTTTTTAAATAATTAAAATAG
Source organism: Moricandia moricandioides (assembly GCA_905132885.1). NCBI lineage: Eukaryota > Viridiplantae > Streptophyta > Magnoliopsida > Brassicales > Brassicaceae > Moricandia > Moricandia moricandioides. The sequence continues at coordinate 53,121 of CAJHQQ010000178.1, forward strand.
ATTGTATTAAATGGTTTAAATATCATTAATATCCCTAAAATTAACTAATCTAAACTTAGAGTTTAAAGTTATAAGTCAGATATTAGAGTTGAGGTTTAAAATTCAAAAAAAAAAAACTGAAAAAGAGCTATTTCGATTATTTTTAAAGCTATTTTAATGACAAAAAATTTTAAAAAATTATTTGAAAGAGAATTGACCAAAATTATTTGACATGAATATTTTAAATTTACAGAGTTTATTGAACTAAATAAAAAACTTATTTGGCAGAATTGGGTTTGGGGCAGATTTGGTTGAAACTTTGGTAAACGTCCCTTTTACCTATATATTCGGTAATATCGTCTCTTATATTTAGTGGTGCAAGGCAACTCGTGGATACGATTTATCAATACTCCAGTAACTTGCGGAGACGAATGATTAATGATTTAGTTGTATCGTATCATGCAACCAAAATATATACTTTAATATTAATATAAAATATAATTTATATATATTTTAGTACTAATATAATTTAGTTGTAGGAATAGACCATACGAAAATATATTGTAATGCCCCATCGATTGAGGAGAAAGGTCGTATCACACCTTATGAACATGACATCATCTGTCTTACATAATTTGGTTGATGGTTAAATTTGCATATACTTGTGTAAGCTCATGGTTTACAAAATGAGTATTACCTTAAAGTAATCTGGTGTAAGTGCAAAGCCTCTACCAATCAGTAAATACAAATATTTCCATTGACAAAATCAGACTTGCAAATATATTCTCCATAGGAGACTCTTAAGCTGCTGTTTTCACCTTTACAAATTTCCATAATTTTTGGTAGTTACTTCATATTCATGTTCATGAGCGGTTTCTTTGCTTGGTCTCATTGTTACTCTCACCAGCTAGAGTAAAGAAGTGATGCATTTTTCATATGAAAAAAAACTAGTTCACTATTAAGTCGGACCTAAATAGAACCAGCTTTGCGAGAACGAGATTAGACCTATCGAAGTTGGTTTACATGGAATCAAAGCGGATGCGTAGAAGCAAAATCGTATGTAAACGTAGAAGCGAGATTTAAAAAAAAAATTAAGAAGCGGGTACGTTCTGGAAACGGATATTCATATATATATTTTTAATATATAAAAGTATAACAAAAATTTATAAAATTTAAAATTGAAAATTCTATGATTCAAATTTAAAATAGAGATAATGTATTTTTCATTTATAATAATTTAAATGATTTCATGTTAAAAATCTAAAAATACACATAAATAAAGTTTATAAGAAATTATTATATTAATTATTTTAATATTTTATAAATAATAAACATACTATAATTTTAATATCTCTAATAAAAAATATTACATAAAATAAACTTTACTATAATTTTAAAATTTATATACAAACAAAAACATGATTTGATATTTTTATTTATTTATAACATAGTTTTTCTAAACGGAAACGTGATTCTAAAACGAAATTGTAAACTTCCAACGTGTTTTTAAATAGAACATTTTAGAAGTGAGATTCCCCAAACTTCCACAAAGTTTCGATTCCGATTTCGGTTCCGAAACAGGGAGCAGACGTGCGATGAAGCTTCCATGCAACCTAGGTTAAACAGCATCATCACAGATTCACAATAGCCTCATCTAGCTCACAAGATCATGAGAACAGAGTTGAACAGTATTATTTTCAGGTTATGTTTACAGTCACCACTCTTAACTGATTTGATCCTTAAACCATATAAAAACCCATATGGTTTTTATAAAAATTGAGTTTTGTGTAATAATAGCTTTTCCTTACTCTTGGATCGGTTGATTTCATAAAAGCCGAACTCTCCAAGGGCTTTTCCGTAATAAACGACGTCGTGCAAAAACCCTCCGCCTTTGCTTTTAGCCACTAGAGAATACGAGGCGCAAGAGCTCTGAAGGAAGAAGAAAAATGGGAAAAACAAAGAAAGAAGATCTGAATCAAGTTCTGATCACTCATCTCAACACCATCTACGATACTCTCCAGGTTACTCTTCTTCTTTACCCATTCTTATTAAGTTTCATTAGAATCGTTATTAGACACAAACTTTTTGTTAGCAGTTGTTCGAACGAACAGCGTCTCCGACAGAGGAGAAAGTTAACTGGAACGATGTTCTTCAGATGTCTGATCACCTCTCCAAACAAGCCACCATAGGTTTCTTTTAATTTAAAAAAAAAGACTTCTCTTTTTAGTTGCGGTGATGCTCAAAGTTCGTTTCTTTGTTTTTTTTTTTTATTTGGTAAAACTTTGAAAAATAGTGGGAATGTTGTGGAATAGTGGAGAAGCTCCAAAAGCTGAATCACTTAAGGAGACTATGGAGTCTTACTTCAACGCTCTTCAAGGCTTCTTACTTTGTTGCCATGGAAGCACTCTTGGTGCTGGCTCAACTCTTTCTTCACTCATACATGTCTCTGTCAAGAAGATCGTTGATTCCAGCTTCAGATTGTTGCAGGGCTCTGTCTCCTTATACGGTATTATTATTATTACGTTTCTTTATATTCAGAATGTTCAAAGGCTCTTTACTTATTCGTGATTGTTTTTTGCAACTAGAGGGATCATATGAGAAGGACAAGAAGCCTTCTATTCCGCAGCTTTCAGGAGCAGTTTGGGAAGCGTGCTCGAGTTTCAAGAAGGTTCCTGCAACAAACATTACTGCCATTGGGAGGGCTATCACTCAGGTTGCTGTCTCTATGAAGGATGTTCTTAGGGAGATGAAAGAAGTCAAACCAGCTTCTCCTTCTTCACCTGAGGGTGAGGAGGCATCTGGTGATAACAACTCAGATGATGATGATGATTTAGGGAATGATTTGTCTCCTGAAGAAATGGAAGTTGCTCAAATGGTAGCTGAGATTGTGTCTGATACGATCATGGTGATAAAAGAACTCATCCGAGTTATCACCGGGATGATCAAGCTGGAGAATCCGAAAGATAACAGCGGGTTTGTGGACTCGCTTGAGAAGCTGCTGAAGCTGTGTAAAGAAACTGGTGATCAAATCGATGAGATTGGAGCTTGTGTTTATCCTCCACAGGAGATTGTCAAGATGAAGGAGGCGGTGAAGATAATACAAGGCAATCTCGATGAAGTCGAGGGTGAAGTTGAGGGTTTGAAGAATTCTTCAGATGCTTTTACAGGAGCTTGTAGGAAGCTAAGAAGCTCGATGAAACACATGGAAGCTGAGTTAGACAAGAGATGTGAGGATGAAGTAGTTGCTGAAATGCAGAATGTTACTCTTGGCAGTTAGAATGTTTGGGATTTTGCAAGGTTTCTTCCAAGTTATATTTTTGTGTTTTTCTTACAGTAAAGTCGTGGACTTTTTTGTTCCTGTCGGAAAGTAGCATCTGTCTTTTTAACGTTCATGTAACATTGTACTCCCTCCGTTTTAACATTGTCTTTTTTTTTTTTATATATGACGTTCTAGTATTATGCACATAGATTAAGAAACATTTAATTTTTTATCATTTTCTAAACAAAAATATCATTAATTGTTTATCTAACCATAATTCAACCAATAATAAAATAGAATATATAATATCATTGGTCATCTAACATTAATTAGTAATAAATTTTACATAGAAAATTGAAAACGTCAAATAATTTAGAACAAAATATTTCTCCTAAAACGTCAATTATTAAAAAACGGAGGGAGTATTATTCAGTGTGTTGAATTGCATTTCCTTCATAGATATGTAGCTTAGATTTTGCTTTCGTATCTTACCAAACTATAGACATGATCACGTATTCATGTGGGATAGACATGTGAGAAAAAAGCTGAACCAAACCAAACTGATCAAACCGACCCAAACCAAACTATAGATTATGTCTAAATCATTTGGTTCGAGAAATCCAAATAATTTGGTTTGAAACCAAACCAACCGAAAACTTAATTATTTTTAATTATATTAATATATATCACTAATAATATTAAAATTTAATATATTTAATATATTTAACCATTTAACAACTAAACATAATCTTCTACATTAACATCAAACCGAAGAAAATAGTGATTAGCGTCAAATGATAATTTTTTTATTTTTTTTATAAATTATATTTTGTAATTTAACTAGAAAAAAAGATCAAGTCTATTTAACTCAACTAACATCAACAAAATTGAACTGGCCACAAATCGAACTAAAGCCAATCCGAATTAAAACCAAACTAAACACAAATCAACCCAAACTAATTTGAATTGATTTTGGTTAAATATTTTGTACCTAAATAAACTAAATTGAACCGAATCCAAACCAAACTCATAATTAAACCCAAATGTCCACCTCTAATCACGTCTATAGACTTTAGTGACATGGACTAGTAGGTAATTCACATGATTATGTTTTCCAAAATCGAATTCGATGGTCTACCAATTTATGGTTATTGCTTCAACCAGTGGAAACCGTAGTTTTCTCTTTTGTGTTACTATTTTATAAACATTTGTTGTAAATTTCATTTCAATTAGGATCATAAAGGTAAGCAGAGAATCGGATTTAACCGTTTTAACAGTGGTTTAAACACGAAAGATTACTGAACAAAACCCAAACCGGATGAGAAATTGAAATCCGGTTTAGAGAAACAATGAGCATGTGTCTGTCTGGAAGTAGCATGTGTCTTTGTTACAGTCATGTAATATGTATTGTTCAATGTGTTGCGTTGCATTGCAGTGCTTAGATTTTGCTTTCTATCTTAAAAACTTGAAGAAATGAGAATAGATTTCGAACATTCAATGGACGTGAACATGTGACTCTTAGAGGTCTTATTGGATCAAAGATCTCAGAGAATTTCATTTTTTTCTCAAATCGCCTCTTATTGTATCTAACATTTACAAATTTCATATGAAATCCAAGTTTATTGGATTAGTCATTTGTATAAATTCTCTCAAATTCCAGCTTATTGGAAAATATAGATTTTATTAACAAAATCCATCAAATGAGATTTTGTGAAATCTGGATGATATTTTACAGTGAAAAAATAACCAATTGAAATACCACCTCTTATGATGGTATTTAATTTTTTTTTTCCAAAAAATAGAAAAAAATTCTTTCACATTTTTAAAATAAAAATATTTTTTTGAAATGAAATATTTTTTTTTTATATTTTATATATTTCAAAAAACGATAATAATATCAAGTTTTAGTAATGTAGAAATAAATTATTATTTAAATAAATACTTAAAATTTAAAAAGAAAGATTTTTTTGCAAAACCCCAAAAATTTCTTCAAAAATACATAAAACTTGTAATTTTTTTTTTATAATTTACTCAAATTTTGGATTTCCTTGCATTTTCTCAAATCTTAAATTCTCTCAAATCTTCGATAAGCCCCACTTAGTCTTAGCTAATTGCGTAAGACTTCTAGTGACAAGGGCTATCACATGATAATGTTTTCCCAAACCGACTGCAATAGCAAACCGATGACATTTTTGGGTAATGGTTCAACCGGTCGAAACCTTATTTTGTATCACTATTTCATGAATATGGTTGCAAAATTTCACTTTGACTTTGAGTCGAAAAAAAATGGACAGAGAACCGGATTTAACGGTTCTAACAGTGGTTTAAACTTCAAAGATGTTAAACAAAATCCAAACCGAATTGGAAGACTGTTAAACCGATCCGGTTTAGAGAAACAATTGAGATAAACCCTTGTTTTATTGGGTAGCCACCGGGAGATTTGATTGATCGCCGACGCCCACACGGGAGGGGAGAGAGAGAGAGAGAGAGATGGCACAAGGCTTCGTGGAACTTTAATGGCCGCTCCTCCTTCTCTTTGCAAAGCTCTTCACTTGATTTCGTTCCTATGTGTTCCTCTCCGTCTCTTCAATGATCCTATGTCTCCGCCTCTGTCTCAGAGCTTCCAGATCCTTCTTCTCCACTTCCACTACCAACAACACCACCACCTTCTCTAAGCTACGCTTCCTCTTTCTCTCATCCTCTCCTCAATCATCAGAGTCCCATTACGCTAATCTCATTTTGACTTCACACGGCTACAACCCTCATCCCAATCGCAACTGGTCTCCCCATCAGTTCCATCCCCTCCTCACTAACCCTGATCTCCTCATCAGAGTCCTCCACATGATCCGCGATAAGCCCGAGATCGCTTTCCACTTCTTCAAGTGGCTACAAACCCAACGCGATGTCAAACAGTCTCTGCTCACCTTCGCTGCCTTGCTCGAGATCTTGGTTGAGAATGATCTGATGAGTAAAGCGTATTGGGTCGCCGAGAGGTGTATCGATCTCGGTATGCACGAAATTTACGATCTTTTGATAGACGGGAGTGTTGTTGTTGTTGATAATAAAGGGATTACTTGTAGGATTCTTGATCTGTTGTTGTGGGTTTACACGAAGAAGTCTATGGTGGAGAAGTGTTTGTTGGGCTTTGAGAAGATGATTAGTGGAGGGTTCTTGCCTAGTGTTAGAAACTGTAACATAGTTTTGAGGGTTCTTAGGGATAAAGGGATGGTTAATGAGGCTCATGAGGTTTATAAGACGATGGTGGGGCATGGTATTGTGCCAACGGTTGTCACTGTGAACACTGTGTTGGACACTTGTTTCAAGGCTGGTGATTTGGAGAAAGTTCCGGAGATTGTGTCGGAGATGGAGAGGAAAGTTGTGCCTAATGTTATCACTTTTAACACTATGTTGGATTCTTGTTTCAAGGCTGGGGATTTGCAGCAAGTGACCAGGATTTTGTCTGAGATGGAGAGAAGAGAAGTTGATGCTACTGAGGTGACTTATAATATACTGATCAATGGATTCTCTAAAAATGGTAATATGGAGGAAGCTAGGAGGTTTCATGGAGATATGCGAAGATCTGGATTCCCTGTTACTCCTTACTCGTTTAACCCTTTGATTGAAGGGTACTGCAAACAAGGCTTGTTTGATGAAGCTTGGGAGGTTGTTGAATTAATGCTCAGTGCGGGTGTTTCTCCAACCACAGCTACTTATAATATTTATATACGCGCGCTCTGCGAGTTTAAAAGAGTGGATGATGCTAGACGGGTGCTACTTGGTATGTCAGCTCCTGATGTTGTGTCTTATAACATTCTGATGCATGGATACGTTAAGTTTGGGAAGATTAGAGAGGCTTTTCTCTTGTTTGGTGAGTTGATAGTTAGGAACATCCGTCCCAGCATTGTCACTTACAATACTCTAATGGATGGTCTTTGCGAGTCAGGGGATTTGGTAACTGCTCAGAGGTTAAAAGCAGAAATGTCCAGGCAAAGGATTGATCCTGATGTGAAGACGTACACTACTCTTGTAAAAGGATTTGTCAAGAATGGGAATCTACCCATGGCTACAGCAACTTATGATGAGATGTTGGGAAAGGGAATCAGGCCTGATAAATATGCATACACTACAAGGATTGTGGGTGAACTGCAGCTTGGAGATACAGACAAAGCTTTTCGTCTGCAAGAAGAGATGGTGTCCAGGGATCATAATGCCCGAGATCTGATCACCTATAATGTTTGTATAGATGGACTCTGCAAGGTTGGGAATCTGGAGAAAGCAATTGAGTTTCAGCGTAAGATTTATAGAGATGGTCTCGTCCCTGATCATGTTACTTACACCACGGTTATTCGTGCTTATTTGGAGAAGGGCAGGTTTAAGATGGCCAAAGTCTTGTATCAAGAAATGCTGAGGAAAAAGTTATCTCCCTCTGTGATTACCTACTTTGTGTTGATTCATGGTCATGCCAAAGTGGGAAGGCTACAACAAGCGTTCCAGTATTCCGCCGAGATGGAAAAGAGAGACGTTCGTCCGAATGTCATGACGTGCAACGCGCTTCTTCATGGCATCTGTAAAGCTGGTGAGATAGATGAAGCTTACAGATACTTCCGCAAGATGGAAGAAGAGGGGATTCCACCGAACAAATACAGCTACACTATGCTTATAAACAAGAACTCTGACCTTGGAAAATGGGAAGAGGTTGTCAAGTTGTATAAAGAGATGCTAGATAAAGAGATTGAGCCAGATGCTTACACACGCTGGGCTTTGTTCAAACATTTGGACAAAGACCACGTATCACGAGAGGTTGAGTTCCTTGAAAAGATATTACGGAGTTGAAGAGGAAGCAAAGGTGCTGACTTTGCGTGAACATATTTTTCTTGGAGCTGGCCGGTTTTGTACCTGAGTGCATATGGTTCAATTTTACAATTACTATGCACAAAAATCTTGTTGATGGCTCAGCTTGATTGGTATGTACAAAACTCTTCTCTTAGATTTCACAAAGACTTGTGCATTGTTTGTGATATCAGACTGTACTGCCAGCTTCTTCTTCAGGGGGGAAACGCAACTCTGAGCTATGGCCGGAATCAATCCAATGTTGTTGAAGCTCTTTAACTCACTCTTACATGCAACTATGGCACTATTATTTGACACAGGAAAGGCAAGAAGAATAGGAATAAAGATGACACATAAATGGTGTTTGTTTGCAAGAAGATTCATGTGTATTTGTTTAATTCTTTGAAAACATTTTTTATGGGGAAAGAGAGAAAGTGTGAAACACATATAACTTCACTGTAGGACATTTATAGGAAGAAAGTTAAAGTAACAAGGCTCTGCTTCTCTCAACACTCTTGAGCATGTTTTAGGTAAACATTAGAGTCACTGCTCTGTGCTCTCTCCCTTTTGTAACCTTTCAATCACACATTCTTCTTTCTGTCATTCTCTCATGATACCTGGCCATTTTTGTTTAAATCACATTCAAAGCTATTTTTATCTATTTGCAGCAAAGACCAAAAACAAAACGTTTCTAAAACCTGAGTTTTCCACCAACAACATTATACAGGTTTGTTGAATATTTTAACTATAATTTACTATTTCATTACAATTTATTGTGAGCCGAAAATTCATTTTAACAATTTTACTTCCACTATGTTGACTATTTTTTTTTTTTCAAATAGTTTTATATTAATCTGTAAAAAACGCTAAACTAATAAGTTTCCACATTTTTTTTTCGAATTTAAATACATTTTACAAATATTTTTGTCATCAACCATTTTTCAAATAATTTAGAGAGATGATTTTCAGCAATAAGATTTTCAGTTAACTAATTACAAAAAAAAATCAACGTTTCTAAAAATGACAGTGGTCCCACCATTTTATTTCTTGTTGTTTATAAAGACAAAGTGCGGAACCCTAACCCCCCAGACAAACCATCATCAAGCACCAAACGTAAACCCTAGAATGACCATCGCCTCTCTCACCTGAATGTGTCAAATCTTACTCAGCTTAAGATCCCCATGGCTCTCGATTCTTCAGGCAAACAACCTCGACGACCCTCCTCCCAAACCCGCGACGCAAGATTGAAGCTTCGGAGAACCCCTAACGAAGACCACGAGCCTGAGAACTATGAGGATCTACCGTTGGATTTCAGCCCGGCTCTGTTCAGCTCCCTTGAGCGCTACTTGCCCGATAAGGTTCTCAATTCCACAAGAATCGAAAAGGCTCGTTTCATCAGTGAGCTTCTTCAGAGTTACTCCCCTGACAGTGAGCGTAACCGGGTAAAGTTTCCATCTTTTTTTCGTATCTCTGTTTCTTGTTATGTTTGAATCTGTTAACATTGTTTCTTCTTCTTGGGAGCAGATTCGGAGGCATAGAGAGTACAGGCAGAGGATCTTGTCTTCTTACCAGGTAAAGTTTTTATCTTTTCTTTCTTCTGTGTTTTATCTGGATTGTGTTATTGAATCTTGCTTGCTTGTTGTTCATCCAGCGTCTGCATGGAGATATCTATACTCTTGACCCTGCTAGCTTCTTTGTACCTTCGTTTCTTGATGCTGTTAGTCAGTCTTCAGAGGAGAGGTTTAGAAGTACTATTGTTCGATCTGCTCCTGGGATTTACACTTTTGATATGCTTCAGCCACGCTTTTGTGAAATGTTACTAGCAGAGGTATATGAAATTGAGTTAATAGTCTTCGTTTTTTCTGTGTCTTGTCTTGTGTGTCAGATTTCAGATTCTAGCTTGTTTTCTCAGGTTGAACATATGGAGAAATGGGTCTATGATTCAAGATCCACAATAATGAGACCCAATACTATGAACAGATTTGGTGTTGTCCTTGATGATTTTGGATTTGAAAGCATGCTGCAGAAGTTGGTTGATGACTTCATTAGTCCTATATCTCAAGGTTTAGCAATCTACTTGTGTTTGCCAAAGTTTATTATATCCAGATGTGCTTATGAGTTTGGTTTTCATGTTCTATCAGTTTTGTTCCCGGAAGTCTGTGGAACCGGTTTAGATTCTCACCATGGCTTTATTGTTGAGTATGGAAAAGACAGGGATACTGATCTTGGTAAGTATTGGGAAGCTCTGTTATAGTCTCTTTATTGGTTAGTTTGATTTGGAGTGGTGACGACATCTAAAACTTGCTTTCTTGATTTTAGGGTTCCATGTGGATGATTCAGAGGTTTCTTTGAATGTCTGCTTGGGTAAACAATTTTCTGGTGGGGGGCTGTACTTCCGAGGTGTGAGATGTGACAACCATGTGAATTCTGAAAACGGTGAAAATGTACTAGTGAAACCAACCTTCAATCATTCATTATGTCATTTATAATATTTGCATTTACTGTGAGCTTCAAAGATAGCTATCACAACTCATAAAATTCTTAACTAATTCTTTCTGTAGGAAAATTATGATTACTCTCATGTACCTGGTCGAGCCATTCTTCATCGTGGACGTCACCGCCATGGTGCTAGAGCTACGACATCTGGACACCGAGTCAACTTGATTCTGTGGTGTAGAAGGTAAAGCCTTAGTGTGTATACATATTCATCAGCCAATGTCTTTGCATATGTTTCTTGATGAACCGTTTTAAAAGTGGCAAGTTTTTGTTCATGGGGGTCTTTGTCAATGTATAGCTCAACTTTTCGAGAGATGAAGAGTTATCAAAGTGATTTCTCAAGTTGGTGCGGAGGATGCAAACTTGATAGACAGAATAGGCGACAAGCGTCAGTTAAAGCAACTATGGAGGTATTATCCATGCTGCATGCATTATAGATGATGATGATGATATTTTGCAGGCAATTGTTTTCTTTTCCTCATGTGGTTGTTTCTATTCTCTTTTGTGGGGGTAATTTTCAGTTGCTAAAGAGAAGAGCAGCAGAGAAGACGCTTGTTGAGCTCTCTTCCACACCACCTGCCGACTAAACTAATCTGTGATGTCAAAAAAAAAAAAAAAAACTATGTTCTTTGTATCATCATTTCAGGGTCTTGTGTATATAGAGCCAATGGAAATACTTTGTTTGTAGGCATTAACATTAAATTTTGTCACGTTTTTCAGATCTTTGTATCAATAAAGTGAAGCCAAATGAAAACACAGTTCAGTCTTTCGTATTGATGATATCAACTGCATCTGTTGGAGTGGTTGAGTGTGGCAAGATTTTGAGTGAAAATGTATAAATCAGGTACGAGCACTACATTGCCCCCATTTAAGCCCGGGCATGAAATCCGAACCCGGCCCGAAAAATCAGGTACGAACAGTGCTTGTAAGATGGTAAAAAAATATTCAAATCTGAAGTGTTATTAACCGAACATGAATGAATAATCCAAAAAATCTAAAGTTAATTATCAATATAAATATTTAAATATATATAAGTATTTCAAATATTCAGTTTAATGTTTATATTGATATGATATATATAATAAATATTAAAATATAAATAAATATTTTAAATATCTAATTAGTTATAAATAAGTATTTTATAATTTGTTCGTTAAAATAACAAATCTACACTATATGTAAGGTAATAGATATTATTTACAATGATTGATTTAGCGTCTTATTTTATTTTTATCAATTTTATGTATGTAGGATTAATTTATATTCAATTTAAGTGTTTTTCTTTATGTTTTATTTAAAATTTTGTTTTTTATTCCGGATATATCCGAAACCTGAATCCAAACAATATATGATTATTTTTATGAGCTTTACGATGCAATACAAATTTGAACCGAACCCGAAATGTTATTATCCGAATCCGACCGTACTAATAAAATACTAGAATGGAACCCATGAGCTTAAACCAAAAAATCCAAAATACTCAATCCGAACCCGAACGCCTAGGCCTACTACCCCACTGAAGAACCGATTCTTACAAAATTTAACAACATTTTATTTTGTTTTTATTGCCTTTCTGGTATTTAACCAAATATTATTCATGATACACGCGACTGCTTCGAGAGATGCAAGAATCAACTTAAATCACATTGCTGAAGTATTTTTGGGGTCTTCAATGTTCCCTTTTGCTCTCATTAAGCGTTTGATGCAACTTCTTAGCTTGAGTCAAAACACACTCTTGGTCGAACAAAGCTGACACAACCGCTACTCCTTTTAGATTCGGCTCTTCGATCCTCATAACAGACTCAGCATTTGAGATACCAATGCCACCAATGGCAACCACTGGTAATTTTGATGCTTTACATACTTCTTTGAGTCCATCAAGTCCTATGGTACGATTGTTGGCCTTTGTGTTCGTTGGAAAAACTCCTCCTGACCCAATGTAGTCTGCACCATCTTTCCATGCTTGATGGGCTTGTTCTTGTGTCTTACATGAGACACCTATGATCTTGTCCGGGCCAAGAAGAGACCGTACTAGATCAACAGGCATGTCGGATTGGCCGACATGGACTCCATCAGCATCACAAGCAAGAGCAATGTCAATCCTGTCGTTTATTAGCAAACAAACTCCGTTGGACCGGCATATGTTTACACACGACTTTGCTTGTTCGAGAAACTCCCGTGTTTCAGCTTCTTTCTCCCTGCAATAGCACTGTTATGTCATAACGGGCTCAGACAGAGTTGAATCCATACAGAAGCTCCAGTTATAGCAAACATGTTAAAACCTCAGTTGTATGATTGTGGCACCTCCTTCTATAGCAGCTTTCACGGCATCTACAATGGATCGGTTCCATTTTTTGTTCATTCGAGAATCTGTAACAGCGTATAGAAACAGGTCATCTGGATTGAATGTGCATTGTCGATAGCTTTGAAGATCCTTCTTAAGAGCCAAAAAGTGGTCAAAGGGTCCTTGCATCCCACTACCAATCACAATATCTTTGCTATAATTTAGGGCACTATCCACAAAGCGTTTAGCCACCTGCCAACATCAGAGAGGCACATTCAGAGCCTTGTTGATACAGTTTCCTAATCCAAAAACAGATATTCTCAAACCCAAAATGCTGTTCCCTATCATACAACACAGGGAGCCATGGAGTACGCAATACTATGAGAAGAAAAGTTTTTCGGTAAAGAAGTATACCTTAACGGCTGAGAGCATGTTAGAGCCTTTTGCAAGCTCTGCTGCAATACATGAAGCCAAAGTGCAACCAGTCCCATGAGTATTTCTTGTAGTTATGCGAGGAGAATGGAGTTCATGAAACTCCTTGCCTATAAAAGAATGGTCCCACATGTATATATAAGTTTAAATCCATCAAGAAAGAACAATATAAGAATAACATTTTTGGGAAGACCGTTGAGCTGTGTCATACCATCAAAGTAAACATCTACTGAATCTGATGAGTCAGGAAGATCACCACCTTTGACAAGTACAAATCTGAAGTAAGTGAAAGAAACAAGTGGATCAACATCACACAACACATATAAATCAAAACTAAAAAGGAAGAAACTTTATATCCATATAACTTCCAAGGAACCACAAGCAGAAGAACTGAGAGAAAATAGAAACCTAGGACCCATTTCATGCAACGACTTTGCTGCAGACCGCATCTCTGCAACACTCTGAATCCGAACACCACCAAGCAAAGCAGATGCTTCTTTAACATTAGGGGTTATTATGTCAGCAAGTGGAAGCAATCTCTCTCTGCAATTAGAAACCATACTCAGATGCCTCTCTCACTGAAGTAACACAAACATAGAATTAAAAAAAAAATGTTTCTTTTACCGAAAGATGGAGAGAACAGAGGAACCAGCAAGAACATGCCCACTTGTTGATACCATCACAGGATCAACAACCAAAGCTGCATTGATCAAAACAAAATACATTAACCGTTGAAAGACACAAACTTTCGAATCTGAAGAAACAGAACAACAGCTGAGGAGTGTTTGGTTTCTCTACCACGAACTGGATACTCTGAAAGATTCTGAAGAAGAACTTCGACGATTTCAGGAGAAGGAAGCATCCCAGTCTTCACCTGTGTGAAGTTATCATCATCATCATCATCATCATCAGAAGAGAACAGAGGAATAGAGAGAAAGAGAGTAATCAAGAGCTTACGACGTCGATTTGGAAGTCGGAAAGGACTGATTTTAGCTGATCGGAGACGAAGTCCGGAGGGAGAATATGAACAGATTGAACACCTCGAGTGTTCTGAGCTGTGACGGCGGTTATCACGGAAGCGCAATAGACACCACGTGCCCCGCAGACTTTTATGTCGGCTTGGATTCCTGCTCCTGCGCCGGAATCTGATCCCGCTACGGTTAACACCTGCGCAACTTTTCTGACGCTCTCCGTCGTGGTTGTCGTCATAGACGCCGTCGTGGTTCTCCAAGTCACCGGCAAACTCCTAATCCCTCCCAAGCTCTGCATTTTCCTCCCCTTTTCTTTATTGACTGCTTTATTATTTAATTTATAAAAATTACTATTACATTAACGATTTTATAACTGACAGTTCTGTCTGAAAAATATGTCATATTTGCACCGTCTGAAACATGTCACAAAAACATTTATACCCTAATGGTTTTATTTGCATCTTTAAATCTTCATAATGTAGAACAGTTAATTAAACTCTACTCAAACCATTGGAACAATAAGATTTTCACATATTTTTTCTAAAAAAAAATAAGTAATTCCCCATTTTCATGATTTTCCTAATCTCATTACACAAATAAATCACTTTTGTAATGATGCCATCAATAAACTATGTCCAAAACTAAATCACGAATCTCTGCGTGGTACATTGATACTTGTGGTCCAGGAGAAAGAGAATAAATCAATACATTGATAAATTTGAAAGCAAGCTTTATATAATTGATATTAACACATTATTTACAACGTTTCAGAATACAGTAACACAAATAACAAGCTATTCCAACACTTTATTCATCCGTACACTACACACTAAGAGGGAGAAGAGAAGACTGATCCAACGCCGTTTTTGTTTTTACAAATCAGCATGTATGCATTTTTGCACCATCATCATCAAATCATAAAAGCAGCTTATTTATTACATCACCCGTGTTATTATAACTATATATATATATACAAATAGCTATACAATGTTTACCAGAGTGGTGCTTCAATGCTGCATGAGATGAGTCAACCATGGACCATGAACTCTGACCGAGACACAAGCCACAACTCCAAGAACTCGAGCTGTCTCTACAACCCTCTCTTTCAAATCACCACCACTTCCTCCCACTCCTACTTTCTTCATCTCTCTCTCCACCAACCTCTTCCCAGTTTCACCATTCCCAGCCAACAAAACTCCTCTCAGTGCTTTGTATATACAACCTGTGACTCTCTCATACACTGTGTTACCTTCTTCCAAACTCTTCCTCAATAATCCTCTCATCATCTTCTTCTTCTCTTCGCCTTCTTCCCTCATTGTTGTCTCAACTATCTCCATCAATCCTGCTTCCTCCTTCCCATCTAACAGATCCAACAACTTCTTTGCCATGCTTTCTGTTTCGGTTTCGCTCTTCATTACTCTCTCACTCGCTAGCATTTGTCGCCAAATGAGCAAGCTGCGTAACACAAGAACTCCTTAATCAGGTAAAGAGTATCTATAATTTCTATAATGAATAACATCGTTCATACCTTGTGGTTACTACAGTAATCTTCTGAAGTTCAGCTTGAATCCCCCTCAAGCGAGAGAGGTTGAGCAGAAAAGTTTCCGGTAAAACTTGTAGAGTTAAACCAGACACCTGACTTACCAGCTTCAACAATCCGAGCCTCACTGTCAAATCAACTCTTTCTCCCTTGCATTCTAACAGTTGACCTTCTGAACCAAACCATATGTAAACTTAAGTTCTGTAGTCTAAAAATGAATTTGCATTAATCAAAGCAACAATTAGAAACCTGCAGTGTCCATAACAGTTGAATGTGATGCTGTATTGGCTGGGGATAGGAAGCTTCCACCCGTTTTGAGAGAAATTCCCATGGAAGATCTCTCAACCACATTCAAAGCTGAAAGCATATTGGTGTGCTCTTCCCACTCGTCTTGCAAGGACGAAAGAGTTGATATCCACCTTCGTGTCGCTGGTAGTGAATTGTATGCTTGAGAGGAAGGTCCATAACGCTTTTCAAAAGCTTGTGTAAGGTAATCAAAGCCTGCTGGTCCTTGTAAAAAGGGTTTCATCATTGTTATGCGCCCAAGGCCTATCTCTCGCTTAAGTTCCTGTTAAGAGGCAAAGCAAAAAAAAAAGATTTCTTTTATTTTGTGTTTTCTTTCCGAAGCTGATATTGATGAAGAGAAAAAAAGCTTGTGGGTACAGACCTGAATCTGCTCAAGAACGAAGCGGATCCCCTTGACTATTGCAACAGCATGGAGGTTACCAGACTCATCTTTAGCTTGACACAACCTGTGAAGTTCCTCGAGTAAACTCTGGTGGGTACTTTCATTCTCACGGTCATTAACTGGGGCAGAGAGTTTCCGCAGAGTAGCCAGTGCAAACTCAAGCATCTTTCCAAGGTAATCGATATCCAAGGTGCCAGAGTTAAGCAACTGCAAATGAAATAAGAAATGAGAACCACACATCTTCTTTACCAATATAGGACCAGAAGAGATGAGGCAAACCTGTGAGAGAAGATCAAGATCAATAGTTTCAGCTATTTCTACTTTCCAGCTATCTGGCACCATTTGGCAAAGTTCATCCCTCACTTCTCTCATAAGGTTAGAGATGCAACTATAATCTGGCTCCTCCAGTTTCATTGATTCCATCACACTATCCCAGAAAGCTTTCTCCATGGTCTCCTTTATCTTCCTCTGCAGCACACAATTTAAAAAACCAATGCTGAGAACCTTGTAATTAAGTTACTTCAATGCAAGGATAACAAACCTTTAGACTGTCCTCTTCATCCTTGACACTGGATCCACCCGGGAACTTGAAATTCCAATCGTGCAGGAGCTCGTTGACAATCAACTCATTCTGTTTTGAAACCTCCTCAACAGTTTCATTACCAACTCTAGAGGGCCCAGATGAAGGTGGGGTATCATCCTTAAATAAAGAACGAACAACACCTTTTGATCCTCCAACACCTATGCTATCTTTACTTGTGCTACATGAACTAGACACAGACTGAACTGGAGATGCAGTTGGGTTTGGAGAAAAGAAACATGCGAGCTGATGAGCCATAGGGCTTCCATTCTCCTTGGCCTCAAAGTACTTAGATCGTGTTTCAGACAATGCACTTTCCATGCGCTCAACTCCTGCATTTCCACTCAAGTGCCGTACCTTTTCCGTTAGAAGTTCTTGATCTTGTGTTACCTAGTAAGACAACATCACATCAAAGAGATGCAAGCTGCCAAAGATTAAAAGGGAAAGGACATAGAGTTGAGCAAGCAAACCTGGATCTGAATTGCTTTCTTGTCATGAGTGAGCATAATGTCATCTCCTTCTGGAGTTATCTTGCACTTCTGAATCATGGAAAGCTCAAGCTGACAAGCTGCTCTTACCAAGTCATCTTCCAACAACCGAGCATCCTTAACTTTCCAAATCACAAATGAATTCAAAAAGGCACACCATGCCTTATCAAACAAGTCCAACTGAGATCTCAAGGTCCGAAGTTTTGATTCCCCATCAGTCAACTTAACAGGACCTTCTTTAATAACTTTTATCAATAACTTAAACTCTCTCACGAACCCTTTCGCTGAGTCATTGAGAGCAGCCTCTTGATCACCTTGACCGTTAAAGACAGCGTCTGGATGACCAAGTATCATAAAAGCAGAAAGAACCACTCTAACAGGATACCTCGACATCTTCGCAGGTGTCCCAGCCACACTCCTACCAGGAGTAACTTTCTTTCCTTTTCTAATCCTCAGAGTGCTTGGCGTCATCTTTCTCCTTGGGGTGGCAACTCTTCTAAGAAGGTGATCAATATTATCCAATATAGACGGTTGAGAAGCAGCGATAACATTCTTAGAAGCTTCTAAGCGAACTTGAAGGCGATCAAGCAAAGAGTTAACAGCTTTAAGAGTAGCAGGCGACTCGATTAGCACCGCAAGTTGCTCAAACGGCAGTGACTCATTGATCTTCAACGCATCATAATCTCTAGCCAAGTCCAAGGTTGTCTTCTTCTGACTCACAAAGCACCTCCAACACCTAATAGACATCACAAGAACAAAAACTGTAAGGGAGACCATTAAAAGAAACAGAGAATTGAGTAGTGATTTATATTTATAACTTACCTTGACAGCTTCCTAGAGAGAAGATCACCATCTTGCTGCATCATATCGCAGTAGAGACTAATGGAATCACGCTGTCTTCTTCTCTGACGAAGAAACTCCGATCTATGTCTCTTTGCCTGAATTGTCAAACATAAAGATCAAGAAACAGAACGAACAAGAGAAACAAAAGCTTGTGTACATATAAAAGCTATTACCCTCTGCAACTTGTCTTCAAGTTTGTCCCTCATTTTACTTCTCTCCATCTCACGCTGATTAGAAACAGAGTTGGCAACGTGGCGTACTTGCTGGACACGAGCACGTGCTTTCTTCTTCTCAGCTTCAAGCAACCCCAGCCGTTTCTTCTCAGCAGCTACACGTTTCTGATTAATCGAAGCACGGACTCTCTCCTTGTACTTGCTCTCCCTCGCCATCCTCCTCATCATCGACTGAGACGTCCTCTCCTTCGCAGACGCCCTCTTCTGATGAGAAGCCTTGAGAATCCTCATCCTATTGGCTTCAGCCTTTTGGACACGAGACTCCACTTGAGTTCCAAGCTTCACACGTTCCCTCTCGGAACGAATCTCGACGCTTGTCTTCGCCGCTTGTCTTAACTCATCTAGTCTCGCTAGACGCGTCTGCGCTTTAGCAAGAATCTCCAATCTGAAATTTTGAGAACACAATCAATCACAGAGACAAAGGATTAAAGTGAAAGACTTTCACTTTAAATCTTACCTCTTCTGTTCAGCGGCAAGGAGCCTGGCTTCGATTCGTTGGCCAAGCTCTTCATCACAAGATCGTGATGGGCTTCTAGGTTTCGCACGAGCCTTTCTTACAACGTTGTGATAGAATTGCTTCAAGTACATCCGACGAAAAAAGACAAATTAAATATAGAAATTAAAACAGAATGGCTTTAACTTAATCGGGTAAGAAAACAAAACAAAACCTGTCTACGAAGATGGGCATGGAGAAGCTTGTCTTCAATATCTTGAACAGAAGGTGCTGTCTTGTTACTTGATTCAGGCAAAAGCCTCTCACGAATCCTCCGAGGAACTCTCGTCGTCACCGCCGGTGGAATCTCCGTCGCGATTTCGATAGCGATCGCTTCTCCTCGACCTTTCTCCTCCATCACTGAACCGATCTCGATCAGAACAACAACAACAACAAAAAGTGATTTTTCACGGAGAATTTGAGTTGCTTTGTGTTTCTTCTTCTTACCAAAAAAAAACAAAAGAGATTCGGTTTTTGTTTTAGTTTAAAAAAAAATGAAAAAAGAAATAAAAGTGTGTTTGGTCACAAAGCGATGCCTTGTGGATCGAAACTATTAAAGCGTAGTTTGTTTGTCATTCAAAGGTTATCTCATAACACGACACGTCAGCAAAGAACCTAACCGTGTTTAATTTATCTTTGAAAAGACGATAATACCCTTTTGTTATAGACGCCACCTACTACTTGCTTCTACTAATAATGCGAGTATAATGCATACAAAAGATTAGGAATATAAATAGTAATATTATTTATTTATTGTTACCCACATTCTCACATGATCTTTAAGTGGCAATAAAATAAAATTAAATAATCGACAGCTTATGAGATTGAGTTACATCAACCGATCAACGTGGATCAAGTTCCATTCGTTCTTTCGTTTACGACAAGAAGGTTATATGTTTTAAAAATAGAAAAGTTTTAGAGTGCGGAGAAAAGCATGATATAATTGCAAGTAAGCTAAAGAAGATCGAAGTCGTGCAACTAAATAATAATGGTATATAACATGCCATGTTGTGCCATATTGCCATTTACGTAACGTTCATAAGCAGACTTTGCTTATGACTTCTGTCATATTTTTCATGTATATCATCGTCATTTGTTAGATCTTCACATGTTACTATAGTAGTAATCCACCGATCGTAACTCATAGTCATTACTTTTTTTTTTATTTGTATGAACAAGTATAAGTTGAGTGCGATGTTCGGTTAAGTGTTTAGTGAATAGATTAAGGACAAAACATATCAGAAGTCTCGTTTGTATTAAGAGTAAATCGGGATCGAGAAAGAGATTACAAATAAGATATGAACTATTATTGAATCGAGTTCTTTATACTATAAGAATCGGACTCGTTAGGCCATGATTAACCCGGGTCTCTTAAGCTGAGTTTTTAACGTAAAATTTGTCTTTTTAATTTTTTTTTTTTTTACATTTTTCCCGCTAAGAGACGGCTCTTATGGTTCTTATTTAAGAGACAGTTCTTAGGTTTTCTTAGTTAAAAGCTAAGATACGTCTCTTAGAAAAGCTAAGAACCCCACCTTAAGAGACTCCGGTTAATCCTGCTCTTAGTTTGTTTTTTCTAAATTTCTTTCTTAAAACTTTGTGAAGAAAAGCGAGTTAGTCATCCTTGTTACTAAAATTATATATTTGACTATATTTCAACCAATAGGAAAAAATTGCAGTATAAAATTAATAAATTTTGTTACAGAAGTCGAAAACGACATTTATTTTGTAACTAAATTTTTTTTCTCCAATGACACTTAATATGAAATGGAGGGAGTATATCTATCTTATTAAAGTAGAAATACTTTAGGATTTTGTTTGAAAACATGGATAGTGAGAATTGTTTGGATACATGAATAGCAGTATTAAAAATAATTTCTTTTATTTACAAATTTAGCCTTTACATTTACAATATATCTATCTATTTTATTAAAGTAGAAGTACATTAGGATTTTGTTTGGAAACATGGATAGTGAGAATTGTTTGGATACATGAATAACAGTATTAAAAATAATTTTTTTTATTTACAAATTTAGCCTTTACATTTACAATAAATCTATCTATTTTATTAAAGTAGAAGTACGTTAGGATTTTGTTTGGAAACATGGATAGTGAGAATTGTTTGGATACATGAATAGCAGTATTAAAAATAATTTCTTTTATTTACAAATTTAGCCTTTACATTTACAATAAATCTATCTTATTAAAATTGTAGTACCCATAAAACTTCACCCTTATTTTTTCTTCTTATTTACCATTTTGTGCCATTGAATAATTTAAAAGAAATTTTATTTACGGGCTGACTTAATAATTTTTTATCTAACCGAATAAATTCAAAAACAAGCATAATAGTAACAAGATAGATCCAAAAATCTAGCCCTTACGTTAACAATATTTTTTATTTCCAAATTACAACCCACAAAATAAAAGAAAATCTATCAATCAATTGAAACTAAAATCTAGAGGTTTTCATATATGAACAAAACGTAATAAATTGCTAAAATTGAGATATTCACTTATTCTTATATTTAAAATCATATATTTTCTGTGTTAGACAACCATATTAATTTGTTAGTTATACATTTTTTCTTATTTCAACAAAAATCTAAAATAAAAAAATAGTATTTATATGAAATAATTGAATATTACATAAATTTTATTTTCTAATAGATCAAACAATAATAAAATATGAACAATTTCAAACATATAAAACACATATAAAACCAAACACAATTATATATGTTATATATTACAATTTACTATAACACTCATGCGGGTGTTAGTCATGGTCATCTAAGTACTCATCGACTACAATTCGGTCTTTCTGAATGTTGGGGTTCAAAATGATTTTACATGAATATACGGACGGTGTCGAGTAGGATCATTCAAGGTCCAGTTAAGTTTGTAGGAACCTAAAAATATTTTAAAACTATTGGTTTACAAATATTATTAAATAATTTTAAAAATAAAAATCAAAATCAAAATCAAATTCAAAACCCGCGCTTACAAAGCGCGGGTCAAAATCTAGTAATTCTATTAAATTTTCTTTCAAAATCAAGTCTCTGTAAGCGCGGGTCAAAATCTAGTAATTCTATTAAATTTTCTTTCAAAATCAAGTCTCTTGAGGATTTCATAGTAATTTGAGGTTGATCTTCAGTTGCTTTATGAAAGAGTATTATACGTTATTCAGTTTGGTATCACCATGAAAATGTATAAGACCTAAAGGAAGTTTGAGATTGAGATAATAACTTTAAATAAGGTGGATACAATAGTCAAAAGTCGTAATCTTCAATGTTGATAAATGAAAAAGGAAAACAAGCAAAGTGGTCCTATTCGATTAATTTATTATTATAAGTATTAGCAACGTGTTATAAAATTGATTCATGATCTGGACATTTGATCTAATATCATTCACTCAATTTATGAAGGGGAACACAACCAAAACTCAATGATATCATCTCTGAAGAAGGAGGAGGATTATTAATTGGCAACTTGGCTTTGAAGGTTATTTCACCAATTGGTTCTACCAAAAAGATTCGAGCATTGAGCCTTTGAGTAACACATTGGTCTCTCCCTTTGATTGGAAGCACGTGGTATAGAGATCGTAACGCTTCGGTTTCAATGACTTTTATGGTCATATATTGATCAACTTTATAGAATCTATGGATCGTGTCTCTAGTTCATGTAGAAGTTAAAGAAGTATCAATAGTTTCTAGGCATATAAGTTGATCAATATAAATGTTATATGGATTAAACTGAAAATGAATGATGGTAATATCCCATTTACTTTGTAGACGTATGTCAAATGTTAAATTTTAAGCAACCTTAAAACATAACTTAGAAATGGAATAGTCAAGCTATTATTAGAGAAGCTAGCAAGATGATTTATCTGGATATATAAACAAATAATATCCAAATAGATTATCTGGATAAAACATTGATGGACTATCGGGATGCACCTTTGAGATGTACATACGAACGAGGACCTTACATATTGACAAAAAAAGTAAGAATCTTCTCAATCATATGTTCTGTCCTGCTAAATTGTGTGTAAAAACTATTTATCACACAATATTATAGCTTGTTTTATTGTGCTATAATCTAATGAAACTGTGTGACAACAAATATACTTAAGCTATATAATCAATCTTATTAATATAAAGCTTATTTAGTTAGTCAAGTCTTCACATGTTACATTACCAAAGTCATATGTGGCTCTTCAATTATTGTTCTTCTTTTAGTGAAATTACTAAAATGTTTATCTTGTATTGTATATTTTTTTATGTTTAGTTAGTAAAAACTGATATTTTCTCTTTTCTTTGTTTCATAATACATGACAATTCAGAAGATTTGTATTGTGTCACGATATATGATATTTAATATATTTATGTATTTTTAAATTTATTAGAAACTCTTTAATCAATTATATTTCATAATTTTTAATAATTGGTTGAATTGTTTTAATCTATAGGTTTAATAATTTTTGTGTAAAAATAAATTTTTAGTTTTTTTATTTTCATTGGTGACATCAAATATTATAAAACAGAGAGTATACTTATTAAAATGTGAGATATCATTTCATATTTTTTGTATATATATATATATATATGGATTAGTTCCTTAAAATAAACACGATGGTTTTAGATAGTAGAGACTTTATTCTGATTTTACTATTTTTTTTCAACTTAATTATTTTATTTAGGTTGAGATACTTTATTATAAAATCTAAACTAGCCTTTGACCCGCGCGCCCGCACGGGTGTTATTTTTATGAATGTCAAATATTTTAACCAATTTGTTTGATATAACTGTATATATGAATGAAACTTAATATTCGATATCCGTTATCCGATCTGGGATACCATCCGCTTCAAAAAAACGGATATTCGGGGATCTTGATAGTGATTTTACGGATTCGACTAATCCAAGTACGAATTCGGATAGTAAAATTTAGGTCTAAATATTTGGATCTGGATATTAAAAATTTAAAATTTAATTATATTTATCTATGTATATTATATATACTTTTATATAAAATAACTAAAATTTTAATTTTAAATTTGAATGCTTTTAAATTTTTTTAAAATAATAATTTTAAATAGACTAATAGATAGTTAATATTTAGGTTTTTAATTAAAAAACACGTCCAAATATCTGCGTGTATTCAGATTTTAGTACGAATATCCTAAACCCGAATATCCATATCCGGATAACAATTTTACGAATCCGACAAATGCATATCCGAATCCATATATCCTAAAATACCTCATAAATTCGATATGTCCTAGACATAAGTGTGTATATGTATTATATGGCGATTAAAAATTTTAAATTTATAAATTACATAAATTATTCTTATTAGATATATCGTACAAATGAATAATACATTGTATTTGTTTGTATATATAACCATTTATAATAAATATTAGTATGTATTTTAGTTACTAAATTGTTATGGAAAATTACATGATTTTGTTATTTTAAATGAATAAGTTTAAATTATATCGAAAATTATTGACATTATTAGTTTTTTTATAGTTCAAATATAGTTGGTTAGCATATATGAATATGAATAAAAAATAAAACTAATTTAATGCTATATATATATATATATATATAAACACATATACATTTTTTATGAAATCTCCAATTTCAATGATAAATGTTGTTAATGGTCTTAGCCCAAAATTATTTTTTTCTTGTTAATAATCAATGTTTAGATGTTTGGATGCAAGGATAGTATCAATGGTATTTCTTGTAAATATTAGGTAAAATTAAGGGTTATTTCTTATTTGTACTTCAATTTTAATAGATTAGATATTCAATACTGTATTTAAAAATATGAAACTAAAGAAATAAAATAAGAAAACAAAAAAAAACATTACTACATATATGGGCCGCACAAACCTATCAATAATATTAAAGAGGTATAAGTTCTGGAAACCCAGAAAAGCCCAAAGCCTTCTTTCATAGAATCATCGATTCGACAAACTCTATATTTGATCGCTTCTTCTTCGTCACTCAAAAACCCTAACATTGATTCTCGCGATTGATCAATACCCGAACAATGGATGATTCGTCGACCATCGCTCGCAAGACATGGGAGCTGGAGAACAACATCCTCACCGTAGAACAACCCGATTCATCCTCCTCCGACGGAATATTCTACTACGACGAAGCCTCTCAGACCAAGGTCCAGCAGGAGAAGCCATGGGCCACTGATCCCAACTACTTCAAGCGCGTCCAGATCTCAGCCCTCGCTCTCCTCAAGATGGTTGTACACGCGCGCTCCGGTGGCACGATCGAGATCATGGGTCTTATGCAGGGGAAGACCGATGGGGATACTATCATCGTTATGGACGCTTTCGCTTTGCCTGTTGAAGGAACTGAGACTAGGGTTAATGCTCAGGCTGATGCGTATGAGTACATGGTTGAGTACTCTCAGACCAACAAGCTGGTATCTTTTCACTCCCTGTAGCTCATTATCTCTTACAAAGTTTCGTTTTTTTCGAGATGTTTAAGGTAGGTTGCTACTGGGTTAGGGTTTTAGAGATGCCCTCGGTGTTTTGTTTGCTGGTGTTATTATGTTTCTGCAGAAGCTTAAAGTCTCTGTCTTTCGTTATGATGCTTTTTTGCTGACCATGTATTCTTGAACAATAGGCTGGGAGATTAGAGAATGTTGTTGGATGGTATCACTCTCACCCTGGGTATGGATGCTGGCTCTCGGGTATTGATGTCTCAACGCAGATGCTTAACCAACAGTATCAGGAGCCTTTCTTGGCTGTTGTTATTGATCCAACAAGGACTGTTTCGGCTGGTAAGGTTGAGATTGGGGCGTTCAGAACTTATCCGGAGGGACATAAGATCTCAGATGATCATGTTTCTGAGTATCAGACTATCCCTTTGAACAAGATTGAGGACTTTGGTGTTCATTGTAAACAGGTACGTTTGTATCCTCATATATCGATTTTTTTTTTTTATCTTAGAGGAGGATATCATCATCGCTCTTATGTTTGGTTGTTTTTTATGTGGCAGTACTATTCATTGGACATCACTTACTTCAAGTCATCTCTTGATAGCCACCTTCTAGATCTCCTTTGGAACAAGTACTGGGTGAACACTCTTTCTTCTTCCCCACTGCTGGGCAATGGAGACTACGTTGCCGGACAAATATCAGACTTGGGTAAGTAATTCTTGGATATGCAAGATTCGTTAATTGGTTTACTTTTTCCATCAAAAGGTCGCGGTTTAACATTTTCCTCTTTTCTTATCATTGTAATCCTTTACCAATGAAGCTGAGAAGCTGGAGCAAGCGGAGAGTCAGCTGGCTCACTCCCGGTTTGGAGGAATACCGGCCACTCTTCACAGGAAGAAAGAGGTTTGTCTAAATGGTGGCTTTATGTTCTCAATGTTTCTTGACTGTTTGAGATTATGAATTTGAGCTCTTCCACGTTCCACTTTTTTAGCTTTTACTTGTCTAGAAATTTAACATTTGGCTAACTTAAGTACTACTATCAACATCTAGCTACTTGGATTGATAGTTTGTAGAAAAAGTCTTGCGAGTCTATCAGAATTTGCATCCACTCTTTATTCTTAGGCTGTATAAATTAATAGTCTTATCATAGGAACTATACCTGCACATCATTATAATTCAACTTTTCTGTCTGAAGGATTTCACAATTACGGGTTTATTTAGTCAAAATATACAGAGTTGTTATCTGGTAGTCTCAGATGTGTCAAATTATCAACTAGACTTCTGTTTTAGGAGATTTCAAAGCCTAAACTATGTGTATTGTGGATCACTTTTAGGATGAGCCACCACTGGCGAAGATAACTAGGGATAGTGCAAAGATAACTGTGGAGCAGGTCCATGGATTAATGTCACAGGTGAGTAAACACATTCTGGCATACCGATGGTATTTATTCCATTTTGGCTCATGAATCCATGAGATTCACTCTCAAGCCTTTTGATTCATCAATGCGCAGGTTATCAAAGACATATTGTTCAACTCAGCACGTCAGTCCGAAAAAACTCCCAGCGACCCGTCAGATCCAGAGCCGATGATTACATCGTGAAATGTTCTTATGTTTTGTCTTGTGCAATTGGTTTTATCCCGGTTTATGAGGCAGTGCACATTGTTTTCCTTATAATCTCCCTCCAGTGTAGTATCTGCTTTAGACAACCTCTTTGGGAAGAGCTTTTATTAAATGACATTAACGTGATAGCATCAGTCATTGTGTAGTTGCCTTGAGAATTATCTTGAAATCATTATTGATTGTTAAAAGTTTGCTGGAGAGTGGAAACAATGCTAATCCAGAAATAGAGAGCATAAACACATGTGAGATGTCTTTGTTTCATCACTGACAATTTAGTCAAAAAATCAGAACTCCACACCCAATTTTTCATTTAACTGCGAAAATGTATCAAAAATCTAGTGAGAAGCGAAGCGACCATGCTGCAGCGTTGAAGTGAATCCGTGAAGAATGTATGCAAAGCAATTTCTTTCTTGTCCTCTCACATCATAAAATGACACTAAAATTGGATTATGTTGAAGCTGAGGATTCATGTTTCAAAATCCAGAGAGATCCATTTGGGTATCTCACTGAAAAACACTTGCCAAGGAAGACAGCGATATAGAGTTGGTTGATGCACAAAGATACTATCACTTCTTCTAGTAACTTCTTGTGTGGTATAGAGAGAAACATTGAGGGACACAACTGTTGTTCTGCTACACCGTTATTGCGGAAAACTTCTTGATGGATCTTGCCCTGAACATGCAAGGATCTTATCATCTCCATCCCATTCTATTATCAAAGCTTAGTCCGTGACTTTTTTATATGATAGATTTGAAGAGGCAGTGTCTCAGCGTCTCCTGAGTGCGGCTTAAGAAGAGTATGTAAGATAGGCTTCTCCGGTCTCTCAGAAGAGAACCTGAAGCCAACACTGCCACAGATTTTCTATAGTCTCATTGAGTTTGATAAGATTGTAATTAAGCTTTCTTGATGGGAGTTTATCTTTCCACTGATGCTTTCTTAGAAAATGTTGAGAGGTGAACATGGATGGGCAACAACATGCTTTCTTCACAAGAGGTTGACTACAGCACGCAACCATATCTGAGAAGACACGTACTACTAATTTGTTCACCCTCCTATTGTCATTACGGTTGTTGAGAACAAGAACAAAGTATGAGGACATTGATCATTGGTTCAAACCAAAATGAAGTCGTAAGGACAGACATGAAACCAGACAGAAATAATCTGAGACATCACTCCTCCTCTCCAAGGGGGAGAAGACTTGATAAGTCCTAAACCAAAGACTAACATGTTCATGCTTGTGGGGGTTGTTGTTCAGATAATATGCTTTAAACATGCGATCATATTTCAGTCTTTCAAACAGCACATGGTTGTAGTGCTTTACATTAATCCGAAACAGACATTTTTCTTTTTGACTTTGTTGATTAGCCATCCCTAGGCTAAAACAACATAACAAAATAAGCCGATACATGCATCAGCTTTGAGTTTAGCACATGAGTGATTGATGCTTTGTGCTCCATTACGCAACATCACTCTATCTAGAGAGAACCCTTTTCTCTCGTGAAGATGCAGTTGCAAGAAAGGTGGGAGATGACAAACCACCATATGAAATTGGAGATCCCATTGGGGATGCCACCTCAAATTCCATAATATGAGGTGGCTTTTAGAGTGAAACAAAAGTGTTGAGAGATAGCCAGAGAGTATCCAATAAACCATAGATGACTCGTGACTTAAGATCGATGATGACTGTGAAGCTTCATAGCTATCAAAGGTAAGGAATGAGAGGTGGCTGAAGCGGAAAGCCAGTTACACCTGTCACACACACAAAAAAACACACACTCAAGGACTTTATAATAATGCAGCTCTGTTTCGGCTTTGATGCCGTCTCTAGGAGTGTGCCCGAGGTTTTCCATGGACCCCAAAAATTTTAGACAATTTTAGTTAGAATTTTAGGATTTGTTTTTTTTTTTTCAAATTTAGAATTCTTTTTCAAATTATTTTATACTCATTCCGTTTTAAAATAAATGATGTTTAAGGAAATTTTTGATGTTTTAAAATAAATGATATTTTCATATTTCACTGTAACTTTTAACTTTATTAAAAGTGTCTAACTAATAATATAGTTGTAGGTTATTTTCTTACTAATTAATAGTTTTTAATCTATATTTTAATCATACTTTTTAGATTAAAATTCAAGTTTTTTAATAGTCGTTCAATATCCTAAAACTTCAAGTATTTAAAAACCGAGGGAGTGTTGTTCAGATAATATGCTTGGTGTATAGTATCAAGACATTCTAAGACATTGAGAGGGGCTTGGTGTATAGTATCATTATCATAGTACAAACCTTGTTGAAGAGACATGGTGGCAGGAGAGTAATGGTGAGGGTTGTCATAAGCAGAGAAATGATGATAAAATGGCTGTGGTTGAGAGAATTGGACTCCACCTTGTCCTCCACCGCAAGGATAAAAAGGAGCGGCTGCTGCGGTTAGTCCACCGCCTCCACCGTTTCCATTTCCATACAGTCCGTATTGTCCCCCTGAGTTACCGCCGTACACGCCGTATAAGCTCTGTAACACATCACATTATAGATAAAAACGTTATGTACATATTATATGATCATGACATGAACCTGTTAGAGACAAAAGAGAATCTTCGATTCGGTTAGTTATACAAAGTTACGGACCGTAGGGAATGGAGCGTAATCTGACGAGTATGGAGAGTACCTGCATCCAGTGACAACAAGTACACGAACACACGTGGTCATGACACAACACAAGACAGCATGTGAGGAGAAAAAGAAATGATTGGTGAAAGAGGGAATCAGTTCGTTTTTACAAGCTGTCCGTTGACCACTTTGTCAGTCACTTTAGTCTACATGCATTATTAAACAGTGAAAAAAGAGTTATCTAAATTACTAATAGTAATAATAGTGTCGGTCCACAATTAAAAATGGAAACAACAAAGGACAGCCAGCTATGTTATGCAAAATTGCTTTATTGATAAATATGAGTTGTATGGTATCATGCATGCATGTATAATCATCATGATCAATACATAGGAAAAAAAAGAGAATGAAGAAGAGTATACCCAAAGAGATTGAGAGGAGGGAGGTGGGGATAGTGAGTGAAAGTGGGTGGTGGTCCAAAACCAGTCTGCATTGTGCTGCTCATCATTGCTCTCATATTGTTAATCCTTCCTCCTCCTAGCACATATTCATCAACATGACTTTGATATGATCAAACACAAAACGCTGTATATATTTATGGTCCGGTCCATTAACATCAACCACCTAGTATCATTATGTATAATGTAATTCCACAAATATCTAACAAATATAACCAACTTTGTATAGACACTAACCATATATCAAACAAGAATTATTCTTCTCTTTTCTTGATGTAATTTGCATTAACATCATGAAGGTACATATATCAACACACATTTAGAAAGAGAGAGGGAGAATATATATTAAACCATGGTTAGGAGTGGAGGGTTTGGATCTTTGAAGACCAAGAGAGGCAAGGTTGCAATTAGCCCTTCTGCCGTCGATCACCGGAGTACCATCCACACAAGCCCTCCTCGCCGCCTCTGCTTCCTTGAATGTCACCTGCTCATTACAACTTTACTAAGTAGTTCCCCTTCTCTCTCTATGTATATATAAATAGAAACAAGGATGTTGTACATACGAATCCGTAGCCCTTGGATCTTCCTGAAGCCTTGTCGGTGATGACTACAGCTTCCAAGATCTCACCAAACTGCTCGAAGTGCCTCTTCATCGTATCCTTGTCTGTCTCCCAAGCTAACCCTCCCACAAACACCTTTGTGTACGTTGTGTCTGCCATTTAGCTTATCTCTATGTTTCACTTGTGAGATTGTGAGGGACACAAAAGGTTAGTAGAAGTAGGCTACAAAAGAGCCTCTATATAAATAGTAGAAAAAGTTAAACAGATTAGAGATCGGCTTATTAATAGATTCACAAGATAAGTTTTTTTTAGGGTTTAATAGGATATGTAATGAGAATAAGAAGATGATGGTAGAGAGGGGAAAAAAAAGCGAAAAACAATAATAATGATAAAAGTGACACTCGGAGAAAGTGTTTTGTATAGACTCAATGCTTATTTCTACGCGCATCGTTGCTTGTGTGTCTCACCGAGACTCTACTCGAAGGTTATGTGGTGTTGACGCGCCTCAGATAGGCGTGGTGATAGAGGCTTCGGTGTTTGCATCTCCTACGGTACGTTCAAATTATTTAAAGAAAAGGAAGCAAATGGAATTTAATTAGATGATTTTAAAATGTTTAGTGTCCTTATTTTCTGAAGAGCACACATATTATATTGTTGGTCAAATTTAATCAACGGTTGTAGTTGAATTTGCACTTGTAATTCACACACATATATATATGAGAACCATTGATTTTATTGATAAATAGTTTGTGGTTCTTACAACTGGTTTTATGAAAATTGCAGGATAAATCCGTTATAAAGTTTAATTGTGTAGATTTGAGGCATCAGTTGTTGTATCACTTGTAAAATAGAGAAAATATACTCAGTCACTTGTGTAGTCTAATATATAGATTCCAAAGTGTTAGCCTTAAGTTTTAAAATAGCTTTTAAAAGGTTTGTATTTCTTTATAACTATGGTTAACCCATGTTATACGTACGCACAACTATTTTAATTTTAAATATTAATTATATAAATATTCTTATATTATATACTTAATTATTTTTTTATATTATATATTTACTTATTTTATTTTTTTTACTTTTATATTAAATAGCTATATTATAATAGATGTTCAATGTAATATTTATATTTTGATATTGTATATTTAATATACATTTTTAGAAAGATGTTTGATGTAGTTATTATATTTCTTATATTGTAGATTTTTTTATATTATATATATATTTTTTTTTAAATGAAGAAACGGAATCCAACCATACAATCTCATCTCAGTATACTGGTTAGAAAGTAAGAAAATAAAAAATATTTTAACCAGCTAGACTAAACATTCTTATCGAAATATGGTCTTTCATATTTACCAATTATTTTCCGACAGCTTAGAAGCTAAAGGATGACGTATATAGAAGAAGAAGATGACTTTTGTCTTTCATTGTTGCTTCCATGCAGGGCCGACCTTCGGGTAATACCCATGAAGCAAGGGCTTTAGGCCCCAAATGATATACTAAAGTTTTGAGCAACATAAACAAAACTGTTTTTTTTTTGGTAATGGTGATTTGGAAGTTTGATGTATTACTAAAGATGGTGGGTTCGATCTTAGAAAGGGAAGTTATTTTCTAAATTTGCTTTAGGCATGAAATTATAATGGACCGGCGCTGCTTCTATGTTGTCCCTGTTGGGAAGTGTGAATAAAAAAGAAGTTATATATAAGTATAAAAAAAAGAAGATGGCGTTGACTACCGACCGGTCAAAAGGAATGCATGCACGTCCACGCACGATTTAATCAATGGGAGACGGTCGAGGGCAGAAGGAAGGGTCCCCTGCCCTGAAGTTGAACCCCGTCAATTATTGATTTAAGGATACATATTAAGGATTGAAATAACGAAGGTCCAACCTCGAAAAGCAATTAATTAACACAGAGAATGCAAATGATTACTACTTATCCTAAGCTAACAAGTTTGTAAAACAAGTAAAATTGACAAAATAAATTCAAACCCATAACAACGTATAATCAATAAATTCCATCAGACAAAAAAAAAATGTAACAGAAAACTTTCAAACAGCTTACATTATTATCACCGATATCAATTTATGATGTTGTAAACCAAATCTTGGAGGAGTGTATGCTGCAATCGCTTGATCATTCACTGGTATACGAACTATTAAATCTTATTCAGAAGCAATTGAGGTTTGTACACCTGATTTTTCTTTTTTTTTGCCCCCCGTCACAAACTCATCCACCGTCTCATCATTTGGTTTTGGTGTGGTTGCGGTAGCCGACAACCCGTTGACTGAGGGACCCGACCCGAGCTCCAAAGAAATCGGGAGAGCTCAGGGGATGTATGTGTCGACCGATATGAACATATTAAGCTTCACAATGGTGTTTAACTTGGTGTTCACGGAAGGTGAGTTTAACGGCAGCACCGTGTCTATGTACGGACAGAACCCCATATTCTCAAAGGTTAGAGAGTTTCCGGTCGTAGGAGGCACCGGTGCGTTCAGGCTCGCTAGAGGCTATGCTCAGGCCCAGACTTACAAGCTTAGTGCTGTTGATGCTGTGGTCGAGTATAATGTCTTCGTTTCGCATAAAGAACGCTGAATCATCCAAAACATTTGGCGTTTATTGTTTTGGGACACTTTTTTTATGTAATTCGAGAATAAATTGTGGTTACACTTCTTTTGTTGATGTTTTCATTTTGATTTTATTTTTCTTTGAAACCTATTGTTAGTGTTATTTTTTTTGTTTTGCTTTTTCTTTTGTAACAGTGTTTTGCTTAAACCTATTGTTGTTGCTTTTTTTTACCTATTGCTGTTGTTGTGTCGTCAAAAACTTAAAAGGTGTTTGGGTTTATGTTAGTGAAATAATTTGAGATAAATTGTTAAAGAATATCCTAAGATAGACATAAAAAAAAATTGTCATCAAAATAGACTATTAAAATAGACTTAAAAAAAATGATCAAAATATATTTTATTAAAGAATGTAAATATACATTTATTTTTTTTATTTTAATTAATCTAGACTTAGGTTTAAAGTTATGGGCTGGGTTTTCCGAGGTGAAGTTTAAAATTAAAAAATAAATAAAAAATATGAAAATTTTCAAAATAAAAAATATATTATAATATTTTTTGCTTGAAATTTATTTTTGTGAAAAACTTAAAAATATATATTTAAGAAATTTGACATAAATTGTTTCACTCCAAGATATTATAGATATACTACTAACATGTACTTATCAAAAAAAATTATTATAAAACGTACAACATGGGCATGAAGTGAACAACGTTAATCTTATATAGATTCTGACTTCTTCGTCACTTCTGAAAAGGTACTTTTGGTTTATGGACCTCTTCCTCTACGCGATTTAGAGGGCGGCAGGTATATAGGAGAGGTGGGAGGGAGAGGGGTCTCCTGAAGCCGTTCTTGACCTGCACAAATTAGCAATCACATACGTACAAGTTATACGAACCATATATATATATATATATATAGTTAGTAAAGTCATTTGAGAGGTTTATATCATAATTCATATATGTAAGCTTCTTCTTTCAGAAAATCATTTAAACAGCAAAAGAAAGAGCTTGAATAATGTATACTAACGTAGGTTGCGTTTGGCCTCGGCGACTTTAACTTGAAAGGAGATCAATAATAAGATCATAAGAAGCAAAGAGAGAAAGAAACCAACTATATGTGGTGGTGTCTTGGTGGTAGCCATTTGATGAAGATAAACACTTAACTCTCTATCAATTCTATATATAACAAAACAAGCTCATGTGAAAGTGTGAAAATGAGACATCGTTGTTATTGTAGTACTCACCTACTACATTTGTTATTTATATTTTTTATACACCATTTGATAGTTGACTAAGAGCACCTCCAACGGTTTGGAACTCCGTTGGGGTTCTAAATTTTTTTTTTTTTTTTTTTTGATTTTTTAGTTCAAAAAAAAATTAAAAAAAGATGAACCAATCACGGACCGCCACGTGTCAGTGGAGTCTACAAACAATTTAAGAACCTTGTTCTTAATGGGAATTTTTAGAGTTGGTTTTAAAAAAATTATGGGCCACACAATATTTTAAAACCCCTAAAAACCATCTAAGAACTTCCCATTGGAGGTGGTCTAACTATGTAACATCCGGTTTGTATTACATGGAAATAATTAAAACAATTGATTTACCATTATGCATATAAAACTGTATAGAATTCCAGAATTAAACTTATTTGAGCTATAGACTATAATAATAGAATAATAGATGTGGTTTATATGGAAATAATTTGTGATATCATCTGAATAATGCAAAATAAAATAAAAGATCATGTGGTGGTGTTTTGGTGGTAGCCATTGATTAAGATAAATACTTAACTCTCTATCAATTCTCTCTATATAACAAAACAAGCTCTTGTGAAAGTGTGAAAATGAGACATCGTTGTTATTGTAGTACTCACCTACTACATTTGTTATTTATATTTTTTTATACACCATTTGATAGTTGACTAACTATGTAGCATCATGTTTGTGGTACATGAACAGAATTAAAAATTTGATATAATCATTATGCACTTATTTTTTTTCTAGTCACGCAACCGTATAGAATTTCAGAGTTTAACGTATTTGAACTATAGACTATAGTAGTGGAATGATAGATGTAATTTATTTGGAAATAATTCGCAGTCTCATATGAATGATACAAAAAAATTTATCTAGGATTAATAAATATGATTTTCTAGTTTTGAAAAATTAACACATACCATTACACGGAATGGGCCAGGCGGAGTAAACGGAAGTGAGAAATCCATTAATTATGAACAGTCGGCCCGTTACAAATTACTTCTTTGAGCAGTCAGCTACAAAAATCGGTTACATTCCATATACCGGTTCAATACTGAGTCGCAGCAGTATCTTTCCGGTTATCGAATCTCAAGGCGAACTTGACTTAAACCAGTAACAGAGCTCTACAGTGTAAGAAAAGAAAAAGACCAAAACTCTCATCATCAAAGAGACAAAATGAACATTATGAATGTTGAGCAAATCAATAACATGATCCAAGCTCCACCACCGGTTTTCTCTTCTCGACCTGTCCCTATACCGACCAAAACTGCAATAACTGCGACACTCCCAAAACCTATACACATGGTGAACACTATCAAACCTTTCTTCTCCATCCACTCAAGTCTTTGCCAAACTTCTTCAACCCTCTTACTCACGTTTTCATTCTCTTTCTCAGCTCTCTCCATCTCTCTCTCTACTCTCTTTCGCCACTCTTTCATCTCCTCTGCTTCACTCACCATTCTCTCTTGTCTCTCCTTCATACCTTCCACGTCAAGTCTCAAAGTCGAAATCACCTTTTCTCTCACATCGGTTTCGCTGTCCATCTCCTTGAATATGTTCCCGTATCTTGTGTTTAGTTCCTCTAAGTATTTCTCTAGAACTGATAAGTTCACGTCCAGTGACCTTAACTTCTGCATCAGTATCTTCAGCACTGTGTCTCCTGGCATTCTGCTTCCTGGTTGATGACGCCTTACCTCTTCCACGGGCTCTGTTATCTTATTACTAGCCATTGATGCTTCAGCTTTTGCTACTGTATTCTCTGGTGAGGTTTCAAGTTCCTTCTCACTCTCTCTGGTTTTATTAGTACCATCAAAGCCTTTAGAGGACTCTGCTTGCTGCTTTACTGGCTTCTCCTTCTGCTCAGAATCTCCCTCTCGGGTGTTAAATATCTTTTTGTTGTCTTCCACAGCTATCAAATCCTCTAGCATTCGTTCTACAGCATCCACCCCGTACACTTCGACTAAACTCAAGGTGCAGTAAAATTCTGAGCCATAATGGCTTAGAAATTTCAGCTTCAAGTATCTCACCCACTTTGGCTCCACGAGTGTGAAGTTCTGCTCTTGCTTCACGTTTGCAGCTGTGAAGTTTCCCATGTGAACCCATGTATCAGTCGGATAAACCAAGGTGCCTTGAAGCTCAAACTCTTTCAGATTGGAAGAGTAATGCTCGAAATTCGCAATCTTGATGGTATTGACCAAAGTTTCTTCTGAAAGTTCTATGACAACATATTTACCTTCAGCAGAACACGGGTTCCTGAGGTACTTGTCGTTGTCACGGCTTAGGATGCTTGAAGCCCCCTTTGCTTCCTTGTTAGAAGACAGGACCTTGGCGCCTTTTGAAGCAGATGCATAATTGTACTCTTTCCCTCCAGGCTCCATCCTGTGAGTCACACCGCTGACTTGACTTGATAACGATTTGTTTCTTGAGTAAGAGGCTCTGCTCTTGAACTCATCAAGGCCAAGCGGAACAGCACGAGAGAGTTGATCAGCCTTTGAAGCATTGGTCTCTGTACTATTCCCTGGATCTGCTTTGTTCATCTTCTGATTTTGCTTCAAAATCTCATTTTTGTTTTCTGTACCATTCCCGGTGCCTGTCTTGTTTGTCTGGCTTTGCTTCAAAAACTCATTGCCTTTGGTCTCTGTATCAGTCCCTGTGCCTGTCTTGTTCGTCTGAATTTGCTTCAAGAACTCATTCTCTTTGCTTTCTGCATCATTCCCTGTATCTGTCATGTTCATCTCACTTTGCTTCGAAAAGTCATTGTCATTGTTGCTCTCTGCATCATTCCCTGTGTCTGTCATGTTTGTCTCACTTTGCTTGGAAAAGTCAGTGTCTTTGCTTTCTGCATCTGTCTTGTTTGTCTCACTTTGATTCGAAAAACCAAAGTCTTTGCTTTCTGTATCAGTCCCTGGAACTGTGCTATTGATATCTTCTTGCTTCACCGACTTTTCTTTGTCTTCTTCACTTTCCTCAGACGGAGTTATATCATTAACAATCCCACTCAAATCAGATGCAGCATGAACAGAATCAGGCTCTGGTAATGGATGTGCATCAAAAGGCACAGCTATCTGACCACCATCAGGATCAATCAAAGGTGCATCTGCAAGTACACAAGATCTTGGTTCTTAATATGCTGCTAAAGGCCATTCATTGGTTAAACAAGTTGTCTACATTCCATCAAAAAAGAGTTTACCTTTACAACCATCTCCATGGCTAATGAAGAAGGTGGAGAGGAAGAAGAGTAGCCAAAGGAGAAAAACAAGAGACAGAGAGACTTTGAAGAAGCTGGTCCTTCCATTAGAATCGTATTGAGAAACTCCTCTTCTTCTAGGAAGAAGAGTTGCACACGACCTTTGCATTGCACATCCAAGCCAAGAGAGGAGCAGTAAAACGAATTAAGAAACAGATCACAGATGCCCTGTTATCAGCAAAAAAACTGACGAGTATATCACAAGGACCCAGAAGCTCAATATATGATCCTGAGAGGGAATCGAAGAAAGGAGATATGATGAGCCCCAAAGCCGAAGACTTTCCTCTAGAGGAAGAAGAGGATTCTCCGATTTGAAATCCCTCGATTAGGATTCAGTGTAGGCGTAGACGGCAAAAGCAATCTATCTGTCTCTCGTGTGTGTTCTGGGAGAATCTATAAACGTCTACGCCACGCAGAGACTGAAACACGAGATGCGAACGGTGAAAGCAAAAGGGGTGGGGGTGGGGGCAGAGAAGAGTCAAAAGCGACTTGAAACTGAAATCATAAGCGCGTCGAGGAAGAAGACGAAGATGACTTGGTTCCAATATTTTAGTTTTTCTTTATTTATTTGTAAAGATTGTTAATTAGTGGTTCAAAAAAAAAAATAAAGCTTGTTAATTTATTTTTCTTTTTCTTTTCAAGAGTAAAATATACTCTACTCTGATAACGCAAACTATGTAACACTATGGGTTCGGTCCGCGCATATATTTTATAATTATTTATTAATATATATATTACTAATTAAAAAATTCTAAAAATAAATTAGTATTTATGTTTTCATTAAAAAATTTTACTTATTATATGTTTTTGGAAATTTCTTTGGACATAGAAAGAAATCTTAAAAATTACTCAACATTTTATTTCAATTATATAAAATTAAAAATTTTACTTGATTAAAATTTTAGTTATGTGTTTTCTGTTTTTTTAATATTTTGTTAAATATTTGTTCAGATAGCAATATAATATATATATGAATTATCTTTTTGTTTTAAAATATATTTAAGATTTTGGATATTATTATTATTAATTTTAATCAATTATCTAGTTAAAAATTTAAATTCATTTTTATTTATAGCTAATTTATCTATTTTATTTATTAATAATATAAATGATATTAACCACTTAACTTTTAATGTTAGAGTTCGAAAGCGAAAATTTCTTAGTATAGATTTTTCTTTTATTTTTCTGATTTTTTCATTTGGTAATTCACAAAAATTGTGCTTATGTCCACTACTTGTTTTCGTAAATTTAGTAGTATTGTTTTTTTTTCCTGCTTCAAGCTCCTAGATTTATGATAACCATATATCTATTGTCGAGTATCCTTAACATCCTCAACTATTTTGGAAACCTATAACAACACTATACTGAATGAGACAATCAATATGCAAGAATTTTTTTTTAAAAAAAACAGTGATCTTTTTGGGGTAAAAAAAGCAGGTACATAGTTCTGAAGCGTAAAGTAGTTATAAATCTTCTTTTATAGAAGAAAAAATATGTATTGCGTGGGAAGAATGTGAACTGATTGGGCAGAATGCCACCCACTAGAATAACAATACTAGTAACATATAGTATGATTATGTTAATTGATGATTTGGAATTATTTGGGTTAAAAGCCAAGAAAAAAGGTTAAGGTCCCACGAACGAGGTTTGATGAGCTGTGATTTAGCGGTTGCGGCACGTTAACGTGATTGCCAGCTTGGACTTGTTCCCTTCCTTCCCTTCTTGATGAATGTAATAAATCTGAAAACAAAAATTCCATTATTCTATAAATTTGTTGGTTTAAAACTTTAATCCGGTTTTTGGTTTGACTAAGAGCATTGGGATTAAATGATAACTCACCAAGATTACTTAATCAAAACCTTTCAATCAGATATTCGGGAATTCTTGGAATCTTGAAGAAGATTTAATTCACAACAAATTAAACTCCTGCTTCTATGTCTTTTTGATCTCACTAGTTCCTTAACTAGCCAAGAGCCGAGTATGGGCTTTCTAAATTAGTTCCACTAAACATGGACCTATAAGCCCATTAAAGTTTATATTTGAATAACCTTAACGGCATGGTGTTAGACTAACTTCCTAGAAAGGTAGACGCCCTCGCCTCCCCCTAATGTCGCGCGCAGGGTGTTAAGTCTTTTATCAGTAACGCTCGCTGCGATATGTTTGTTAAATCGTTGAACTAACTAGGAGATGCTTAGTTAATGTCTATGGACTCTTAAGCATTGAGTCGTGAGAGAAGAACATAGGCACCAGCATACTTATTGTCCCTCCCAACTCAAAATGTCTGTCTGATCTCCCCCTCACAAGGATTTTATGAAGTTTGATACATAGGATCAAACTACACAAGTAATTCTCCACCCGTGAGAAAATTCATTGCAGACCAAAATAATATCTCGCTCACTGTTGGAAGAGAGATAAATGTTAGGTTAATCGATTAATCATTAGGGGGCACAAAACCTTTTATAGACTTATGTTGTCCACAAGGATTGAATTGATTGATACATAAGAAGATTACGATCATATAATACAGAAAAGAATTTGATATACATTATAAATAAAAATTAGGAGATATTATCATGTTATAACGATCGAAATACGAACTTTCTTTGGAACATGTAAATATCAAATGCACGAGAAAATAATATGTACATGAAAACGATAAACATCTTCTACAAAACATATCCCATTGCACTGCGCAGAAACTCGAATTTAAATCTATGATAAAAAAAATATATTCAAACGAGA
This sequence comes from Moricandia moricandioides, assembly GCA_905132885.1. NCBI lineage: Eukaryota > Viridiplantae > Streptophyta > Magnoliopsida > Brassicales > Brassicaceae > Moricandia > Moricandia moricandioides. The sequence continues at coordinate 93,765 of CAJHQQ010000178.1, forward strand.
TTTAGAGTGACTATTGAAGAAACAATAATGAGCAAAGATCCAGTGAGTTCAGAGAAAGAACCTGTGGCTGTGATGTATAATAATATATGGTGGAATTCTAGCCTGAAGAATTAACAAAACCAACGACCAACGACCAACTCACTCTGCAAATGTTTTTGACCAAACCCGATATGTTGTCTCAACCAACGATTTCATCACAAAAGATCCAACAGCGATGGCTGCCCAGTTTGCTGCTGCTTCGAACCACTTGACCTTGAGATAGATGTCCCACTTCTACCCCTTCCCCTTCCTCTTCCCACTGCTGTCGAAGGTGGTGGTGCCAGTTTCATTGCAGCTTGCTCAGTTTTGCTTGACTTGAATATGGAACTGATGTCTGCTGGCGGCTTTTGGTTACTGTATGAACTGCTTCCTATGTTCTGATTTTGAATCCCAAACGAGTTCATAGGATCTTGGTTACTTGCATTGATACCTGAATCCCCTTGCTGTGGTTTTAGAGAAGGGAGTGAGTCATTGCTAAAGGCCCAGAAGTCGTTGTTAGCTGTAGGAAACTGGGTCATGTCTGTTTTATTGTTGCTCAAGCTAGAACCACCGGTGTTCGGTGGAGGTCGAGTGGCAGTACCGTTGCGGAAACCCCCAGTAGCAATGGACGCACTGTTGGCCCGTGGTGGCCAATTAGCAAAAGGGTCTAGTTCATCAAAACTTGGAGTTGATGATGTTCCTCCTGAGTTTAGCCGTGCCTCATCATTCGCTGGCTGAGAACTGACATTGGAGGATTGTCTTGGTGGCCACTCTATATCAACTGGAGCGCATGTAGTTGGCACTGTTGTTATGTTCGATGGCTGTGACTGAACTGTAGAATTGTTAAACTGAGAGTTTGCGGGTGCAGGATCTCTCGAAGCAGAACTTTTGGTCGGGAGGGCCCAATCTTCATCCCATGCAGGACTGTTCTTTGCTGCAGAAGCAACCTTCTCGATTTTTTGGGTTGGTGTTTGAAACTGGATCCCATCTGCAACTGAGCCCGGTTTTACTTGCGGAACTCCAGAATCGTTGACTGTAACTCCTCTTTTCTCCTCTATTTTACTGTTCCAAGTCCAAAAGATAGACAAACCAGATGTTGAAAACAAAAACAACAGTACGCAGGTTTAAGAAGGATAAGGACTCGGAAACAGGGACGGGAAAGCTCGGAGGCATACCTGAGAATATCCTTGACAAAAAGCATATATTTCGCAAACTGTTGGACGTTCAATTGTTGGGCAGTGAGAAGCGGTATAATTAGGGGAAGCACGTGCTCAGCAGTGAATTCAACTCCATACTAGAGAAAAATTATGGGGAGCGCATTATGAGACAAGTCATGTTATAAACTACCACAGATGGAAAGGCGGTTTAAGTTAAGATGTGCGATTCAAAGGCTATTTTTACCTACCTGCTTGAGAATTGCGTTTGCGATTGCAAGAGTGCACATAAGCGTAGGTGCAGAACGATCAACAGCAGTACAGCGTTGAATTGTTTGCAAAATTTCAGTAACAGCGAGTTTATCAAGTGTTTGAATCAACTCTGCTAAGCAGAGCAAAGCATTTACTCTGACCTGCACCACAGGGACGTTCTTATCAAAATATGGGTTAGAAGATCAAGCTCTTCATTTACTATCTCTATATTTTAAAGAACACAACGATTGAACTAATCAAGGCTAACATACGGCAGCAACTGTGGTTTTGAGAGCCAAGCCATGAACACGAGGCAAAATTGCTTGCCTTACCACCTGCAAAAACAAATTGGAAAAATTAAGAACTGAAAAAACTCACCAATGCAATTGAGTTGCAAAACCAAAATTCAAATGCATGTGAAACTACGCTTGTGTTAGCCACACATCAGTTCTCAAGCATGTATCATCCATTCAGATGAAACTCATCAAATAACATATAAACTCATTACCTGACCATCAAGTTGTTTCGCAACAGATGTAGATCTTTTCAGAACTTCCTCTTGTATCCGGACATCGTTGTCATTGTAGGCTCGTAGAAGCAAAGGGAGGACATGTGATACAAGATGCTCTGCATTAGTCTACATATTTGAACAAAAACATACTAGTAAAAAATCTGAGGAAGTAAGATAAAAAATAAGGGACGTGATTCCATTTTTAAGCACTTTCAGGATTGGAGAAAATAACAAATTGCAGTTTGAATATAAGTCAGCTTTAGACAATGAACTCGTATTGGTTATTTGGTTTATGGCAGCATAAGAAACAATGTATGGTTTTGGTACTGCCATTCATTTTAAACTGTAAGTAATGGCAATAAATATTTCATACGTAAAGATACTTTAAACATTAATTCCTTTACACCTTCCCACTGTGCCAATTCAGTAGAACTTAGCAAACTAAAATTCCAGCTTTGCATATATACGGGTTAAAGAGTTACCTTGTTAACTATAAGCTCTGCACGCTTTACAAGCAACAACAGAGTATCACCCGTGGCGGAACTCAAAACAGGAACAAGAGCTGGGAGCGTGGTCAGCTCAAAGTCATTCTTATCCTGCAAATTGTAGTTTAACGTTTCAAGCATTCATTAAAACATGACAGATATTGTTAAAAGCCAATGCAAAGCATCTTCCAATTTTCTACAGATGACAGGTTGAGAAATAGCCGGTATCTATCTGTGCAATTGAAGACAAAAAAACATCTACAACCAATGGTATCTATAAGTCTCAACAAAGAGGAAACAAATACATGGAAATCTAATTGACGGAATGCAAAATACCCAGATTAGAAAAAGCACCTGAGACTCTGCGATAGTTAGAACCATAGGAAGAATCACTGGCTGCATAACCAAATTCCTAAGTTCAGCACAAAGAGGTGGGAGCACCTGCGTAACAAAACCTACTTTGATTAATTGTAACAAGGCAACGCACTTGAGCAATTGGTTTCCTTTTTCTGTTACCAAAATATGGGAAAGAAGCCATAAAGTGACTACCTTATACCGTAATACACGAGAATCAAAATCTTTCCACATATCTGATAGTGCTTTTAAGAACTCAGACTTTTGCATGTTGTCTCGTTCCTGCGGTAAATTAAAAAAAATGCCCCCAAAGGTTATATGTATTTCCAACTATCTAGATGATGTCTGTCTTAAACGATGTGTGAAAGTGTATATACATACAAGCATGTGATCAAGAAAACGGAGGGCACGTAACCTAGTGTCGCTTCGGAAAAAATTAGATCCTGCAGGTGAAAGGTCAAGTCCAAGATGTAAGTGCACAAGCAACGAGGTGAAACTTGTCACAAGAAACAATGAAGATTCAGTATTCCTACCTGTGAAATCTAATGCTGTTGGTCTGAAGGACTCGTTCGTTGATAGCATCCGTTGCAAATCAGATACCAAGTCCGAGGGTATAGATGAGAAAGTTTCATTTGTTAAATAGTTCAATGTGTTCATGTACTGCAACAAAATTGCAACTATCATCAGCGATGGAAAAGACATATTCTACTATTTTGTATCAGGCAAGTTATGAAAATACATCTAAAATGGAAACCAGTTCTGAGGCTGTTTCATGTTAAGAAAAAAACACTAATAAAACCGTCTTTGCCTGAAGATTAAACTAATAGGCTTGGGAATTAGAATTACCATCTTGACATTGTTGTGGCAATCAAACAATGGTTTCCGTGCAACTAAATGATAGGCGAGGCATCCAAAACTAAAAATATCTGAAGAAGCTCCAGCTGATGGAGTTTTGCTCCGGACCAATTCAGGTGCAGTATAGTTTAAAGATGGCTGGAGTGGCAAAATCGAGTCTTCAACATCATATTCCTGCACAGATCCATTCATATCATAACACAGTCACCATACCATGCATATAAAGTAGTTTAAGTACTCACAGCATAGTGGAATGATTGCATGTTATCCAAATTCCCAGCCTGTGCTTCTGAAATAGCAAAGCCAAATCCAGCAAGCTTCCAGGAACCAGCCGAAGTAATAAGAACATTCTGCAATAACGTATTTGATCCACACGAAAGTTCAGTTTTTTCAGAGATGAACAAGTATGAGTATAAGCTTAAACAAACCAACCTCCGGAGAAACAGCACGATGTACGAGATGTGCGTTATTATGAAGAAAGTTCAACGTCTCTGCCATTTGAAGAAGACCATGCTTCACCTCCAATAAGCTCATCTCCTGCAACAATCATAGTAAACAGTAAACTAATAATCATCCATTTTCTAAGTCAATTGAGGTATCTGGAAAACGCACCATGGACTTGAGATCTTTCGGCACGTTATCCACATTCTCAACATCACCAAGCGCGTTAGCCACTGAGGCGAATAACGGTTCCGTAACCATAGCCATAGCATTCTTGTTCTCGTCAAGCGCCTGAACCACGTGGACCACACCGGGGTGTCTCAACCGCACCAGCTTCCCCGCGTCAGCGCGAATCAGATCGAGAAACGAGTCTTCTGCAGCTTTGGATAAGCCCGCCCTGGCACGAGCCTCCGATAAGGCGCGCTTGTCAAGCACCCAGACGCAGACGGTGGGGTACTGCTGAGGCCGCGTGGAGTCACGCGCCTTGGCGGAGTAGAACTTCCAGGCGAGGCCTGGACCACCCGAACCGATCTGATTAAGGAGCTCGTAGTCCTGAAGAGGTTTGGGACCTGTGACTTCCTGGACTGTGGTTTGAACCGTCTTCTCAATCACCGCGGCGGTTTTGGCTAGAGCTTGGGTTAGCGTTCTCATGTTAATCGACATTTTCGCCGGAATTAACTGTCGCTCCAACTTTTACTCGATGACGACAGCGAGAAACGGTGATCAGCGAGAAGCGTATTCGATGAACAAAGCGAAACGGAATCTGTCTTCCGAAGAGGATTGAAGATGAACGCAGAATTGAAGATCGTCTTCTTCTCGTGAGTTGATTTTTCTCCCTCTTTTCCTTTTTTTTTGTCCCAGATTATTTTCCTCCTATTTTTTGTTTATTATTTTCATTTATTAGCCAAACAGGTCCTTCGTTTTGAGAAAAAAGTAACAAAAAGGTATTATATAAAATTATTTGCAACATTTGCCCATTTTTAACTGTCATAAAGTCAGAAATGCCCCTATAGAACTCCTCCATTGCGCTCCAACATTTACCACTAACCATTGCATGAAGAGTCCTTTGAAATATTGCAGATTTGAATCTCTCTCCACAAGCCTAGATACCAATTTCATGAAGCTATGTCAATCGATTCATATCTCCTTTAGTATCTGTACTGTACAGGCTTCTCTGTGTTTGTGAGAGTGTAGAGGTCGTTTTTTAACAAAAGGGCTTCTGCTACCGGTTCACTAACCAACCGGGTTTTATCAGAGCATCTCGCTTGAAGTCACGGCCCGTTACTGACTTTGATTCACCCAGGCGTCGGTAGCACTGTGTGAAGTCAAGAACAGTAGCCTCAGAGGAAAGGAAGCATTGTTGCAAGAGATGTAGTAAGTTGTGTACTACTTACCTTGTAACACACAATGGTATCATCAGGGTACATAGCAAATAGCTTAGTTCCCAGGCGGGCGAAGCAAGAATCACAGAGGCTCTCATCATTTATCCGCACGTGACGTGATCTTTCTTCTAATCTTGCCAACCTTGAATCCACATCCAATGCACGAGATATATTGTGTACCATCTGTAGCAATTGACTTCAGAACACTCAGACACTCAAGCTCCACCACAGTACCACCCACATACATATCAAGAACTTAAATCACAGTAACAATTTGTTTATAAGCTTATAAATGCTACTTCACTGATGACTTCTTCTTAGGATGTAACTGTGCATATTGTTCTTGCTAATGTAACAATTGACAAGAGAACACACAATCTTACTTCCCCCAAAGAAAAGGGAATTCACAATAGTAGCAGACACATAATACACGAATAAAAGGGATTTGTGAATTATTTACTTGGCCTTGACGATGATGATGAACCCGAGCCCTCAGCATTCTCAAAATTGTATCTGACGCCAGTTTTAAGGGCATGTCAGGAGACAGTTTCTGGAAGGAAAAAAAAACATGATATCAGCACTATCAAACAAGTGTTGATGAAATAACAAACGCAAACGCTGTAGGATAAGAAGCATTATCAGCTTCATTAACATATGGACTGTGAGATTTCTTACTTCCAAAACTTGCAAAGGATCAAGTGATTCCCCATGGTTGTGGAGAAGACGAACAGCAGCTTTGAACATAGGCTCTTTACCATTTTGAGGATCCAGGTACATATCAAGTAACCTAAGATAACTTTCTGTTATAAGGAGGATTTTGACAAGGTAAAGAGGAACTCGAGTGATGGGATTCACACAATAAAGCTAGAGTAAATTGAGAAAAAGAACCTACTGCATAAATGCATCTGGTCTCCCAATCTCTACACAATATTGCTCTGCAGCTGCAGAATCCTCAAGCTTCCTGGTACCGACGACAAAAGAACTTGTCAGTAGTCATATTTCAAAATCACCATACATTGTATAAGGTCTCAAATCAACAGTTCAACTTCGTTATTAATGAGAACTCACAGAGCAAGAATTTGAAGGACCATTGTCTCCTGTCCTATCCTTCGGTATAGGATAGCCTGCCAAAAGAATTTTACACATATATATATATCAGAGGATAAAACAACAAGACATCAGTTGTTTCGATAGTAGAAAATTTATTGAATGATCATTGGAGTCACTGCTTTACACATATAAAACGAAAGAAATAAATTTGACCCACAAACCTTTTCCAACCACAGTTCTGATCCTTCAATCAAATTCAATATTTCTTCAGGATCATACAGATCTGAAGATTGCAAAAACGTCTGCAATCTTTCCCGCACATCACTTTCAAACAGAGAAATACTTCCTACATTACAATCATGTGCCTCTCTGCTTCCAGCATCAGTTTCTTGGTTGCCATTTTGAACTTCAACACACTCAAGTGCTGACTTGGCAAGTGAGAGAGCATATGATGTATGCAGCTGCGGGTCAATATAGTCTCTATCTTCAATCAACCATTGGAGGTACCTGGCCCATACATAAATAATTCGATGAGAAGAAAATATCAAAAAGTACCCAACTTCGCTACAAAAAAAAAATCTCTGGTCGACCGTTCTTTTACTAGTTACTAATAAGCTTTAAGAAAAAGTCAATAGGATGAAAACTGTTTATGGTGTAAGTAAACCATACCTCTGTATGATTTCAACTTTTTGGGGATCAATAGCTTGGATCACTTTCTCTGCAACAAGATTGAGAAACAAAAACCTTACATCAATAAAAAGATCTAGAGTTTTATTGACCATTATACAAATAATGTGCCAAGCCACTCAAAAACCCATAGCCAAATTAAACAAAAATAAATAAAACTGCCTACTGTAAGGGACATCAATAGCCAAATAAGCAGGTTTTTGGAACTATACTGAGGTACAGCACACTATGGACATGAGAATATATGCATATATAGATTATGTTACCCTAACCAAAAGCAGTCTTGAACTTCTGGCATTACCTAAGTCATCTCAGACTTCAGCTAAGCCATTGTTTATCAATACAACTCCAACATAGATGACAGACCCAAGAAACAGTTATGTTTCTAGTAAGAACGAAAAGAGATCAGCATCCAACTACAATCAAACACAAATGTCCTGATAACCATGATTCCCACCTGGCAAAAGCTCTTCTGTCCTTTTATCTGACGTCAAGACTTGGATAGCAAACAATGGGTTTATATCTGAAATCTAAAATTGATATCCACAATCATCAATTATATTCGCAAGATGCAAATATTAGAATGTAAAAAAGTCACAACAACTTGGGCTTATATCATATATATATCCCATACCCAACTAAGATGCTGCAATGCCAGTTCTGGATCACAGGGTTCCTCAAGAATCCTGGCTGCTTCTGCAGCAGCAGCCTCCTTTCCAGATAGCCTAATGAGCTCGTTTTCGTGTAAATAAGGCACCAAGTCATCTGAGTCTTGCCAGAGACCAGATGAATAATTCTTTGCAAAGAGACGCCAAATAGCAAGAGCCTTTGCACTAATCCCCTTACTTGCATATAGGAATGCAAGTGTCCGCAGATGTTCAGATTCATTTAGAAGAGTCTCCAACTCCTCCTGCACACCCCACACAAATTGTACAGTCATCCCTCAAGCAACTTTCTCACAACAAGCTCTCTATTTTTCAATGCATTGTAATACTAAGGATCCAAAAAGAGTGCAATGTCCTCATGGTACATTAACAAAATTCTAGACACCAATTCAAATTTTCCTGTTAACAATGCTACTGTGTAGCTTTAGAGACTTTGCTCAAGGGAAGTCAAAACTACAGTACAGCATCCTAAGAAGGTTGTCATCGATGCACTTCTTTTGACCACAGTAGTTCACTAAACTGCCCCTGGGCTAACAAACTGCAAAGCAAGTACAAATTCAATACATGATAAATGCACCTACAGACCTAGGCAATAAACTTTTTTTCTCTTTCTAACCAAGCTACAGCTATCTTACTTAAATATTTCTGTCAAATAAATAGATTAGCTAGATCCAAAGTACCGATTTCTTCTTTCTGTTAATTTCTAAAACAACGTACCATTCGATGCTATAAAATATGTGTGTGAATGATATATGCACTAAAAGACATACCACAACACAACTGTTAACAGAAGATGCAAGATTCTCCATATCTTCAACACGGTTTACTGCTCTATACAGAAGCATTAGAAGCGTGTCTATTCCCTCTCTTACTGGGTGACTTAACTCCTTCTCACGTGAGATCTCGAGGTACCTTTTGCCACAGGTAACATTAAGTCGTTATATGCCAATTCCCACCTCAGAGAACAGGGGTATACTAAAAACTGTTGAGGAAAAAGGGTATGAGAAATTGTAGCACCTTGTCATGTTTTTGATTGCTGATTCTAGTAAATCAGCTCTACTTGGAGGATTTGAGGAAAACTCTTCGTCAACCGGAGTATCCATTCCCGCTTTTCTTAGGAAGATGGCTCTCTGGATGGCCATCAACCCATTATCTACAACATCTTCAAGAGGAGCAGGAGGGGGATGCAATCCCCAGTATCTGTTTCTTGGAACCTGAAAGAAATTGGAAACCTTGTTAAAGCAGAGAGAATTTTGATCTAGGTTTGAGAAGCTAACTGTTTAAAACAAATTTAGAGCACAACATAAGTACCCACCGACAGGAGAACAAATATACCTGCAAAGACCATCGATTAGGATCTCGCATGATAAAAGGAAAAACTTCAGAAGGTTCCATGCTTTCTGACTTTAAAAATTGATTCACTGCTTCCTCAAAGCGCAAATCAAACAGTAGTAGATACCCTATCTGAGCATGAAGAAAGGAAAGCATCTCTTTCGAAATTTCCCCCTCTGAGTCAAGCTCCTCCACCAGGGAGATGGCTTCTCTGTATCTCTTTTTCCTTAAGAGGTCTTTAATCTGTTCTTCATAAGGCACTCTCCGATAAAAAATAACCTGAAACATCACAATGAGAAGTCGACAGAATATTCGAGACCATTTCATCAACAAGATATACTTGAGAGAATTAAAGAAAGCCATTATTGAGATACGTACCTTTGACAGGGTAGTAACAGCCAAAAGGTTCCCGTCTCCTGCCTCATCAACTGCCAAAACCGAAGGCCCACACCCTTCAGGACCAAAACTAACTGACTGAACACAAGCACCCGACTTCTTCTGATGTATTTCCATTTTCCCATCCCCTGCAGTCACCAAATAGAAAGACAATTCTCCAACAGAATCTGGCCTCCTACGAAACACAAGGCTCCCACCAATAGGCTGACCATTCGTGTCCACAACAACTCCAACATTGTCCACCAACAACAACACCTTCCACTCTTTACAAAGCATCTTGAGCAGCGGCGGACCAGACACATCAGGCAACGTGAATATCACCCCAATTTGCCCAGTTACGCACGAGATCAAGCTATAGCCTTTATTAGTCCCCGCAACAACATAATCATCAAGCCAAACCAAAGTCTTGATCCCACCAATCCCCACAATCTCTTTCAACACAACAAAGGAATCACCTTTCCCGTCTTCTTCATCACACTGAAGCTCAATCAACAACATTCGCTCACTAATCGCAACAGCGAAAACATAACGACCTTGATGAACTCCCTCACGTCGAGAATCCTTACCTTTAACATCACTCACACGATTCCCACCACCAAGCATCTGAAGAAACTTCTTGCTCGAGCTAGAATCCGCTGAAACCTCGGAAGGTAACAACAAGTCAGTACTCGAGGACTCGCGTCCCCTCACTCTCTTAGCAACGACATTGATCCCTTTTAACAACCCACCCAGTCTCGTAGCGGGTTGAGATAAAAGCGAATCCATCAAGAACAAGTAGCCGTTACAGAGTGCTAGAACTTTCCCTCTTTCGTGGCCAAGCACGAAGATAGACTCGACTGGAGAAGCGCTCAGGGATACAGTTCCGAGACGCGCGACGATGTTAGTCGAAGTGTCGAGGGAGAGGAGAATAAGGGATCCGAAGAAGGTGCCGATGTAGACTAGGGTTTGGGAATCGGAGTGAGGGGAGAGACATAGGGATCGGATCTTGTCGACGCCGCGGAGATCGTAACGGGTAGTGAGCTCCACAACTGATCGAGATTTGGCCATTAGACTTTTTGTGCGAAGACAATGGCGGTGAACGAATTTGAAGAGATTGAAATTCCGGCGACCACCGATCAGTCTCGCCTACCGGTAAAGCTAAAAGAGTCGGACATGTCGAGGAGTTCCCGTTTTGACTTCAGTAGATTTTCTTCGCTTTATCTTCATTGAATAAAACGGTGTAGTTTGAAAGAATTTCTTTTAAGCTATTGGGCCGGACCGGGCCTAAAACATAACATCAACCCCCGTAAGTAAGAGCCTTGCAAATTGGTTTTTAGATCAGAAAAAAAAAAATTAAGAACCCCATTTTGGGGTTCTAAGGATAATGATGCCCTTAGGTCCCCTTTTTATCTTTCTTTCTGGATAGCTCTTTACTCTTCTGGTAAGAATATAACTTGTCTGTAACTTGAGTTTTCGTTTTATATGCCGATCTTATCGGCTGGTTCGGTCGACCTTGAAAGGAACGTACCTAAAATTATAAAGTGAATTACCATAATGTCTGATTCAAATTTGAAATACTTTTATACTAATATTAAAGGTGGATCAATGGTCTATTACAGTTCAAAAATGTCATTCAAACCAATAAGCATTTTTATTTTAGCAAAATATATAATAAATTTGAGTTTGTGTTTATTTCTATTTAAATGATAAGTAGAGAAAAAAACTTTAAAAAATATTTCACTTTATGGAAAACTTGTAGTGGGATTTGGAATAAATTTATTTTTAATAAAATATTACTTTTCAAATACAATCTAATTACATTCATATGTCTTAATATATTAATATAATATATGTTTCAATCAGATGAATATAAGATTAATCATTTTTATATGTTTTACTTTAATCAAATTAAAATAGCTTACTTTTTTCTCCATTAGTCATGTGGGAGAAAATCAATTAAAGTTACTTATATTTTTTTCAATTATTTATTTTCTATAATTTTTTCTTGTCTTAACTCTGCTTTACTTCTATTTTTATTCTACTATTTATCAATCACATTCATAGTACAAAAAATAAAATTAAAAGAAATTTGTCATAAAAATAGAAGAAAAATGATCAAAATAAATTTCATTAAATGATGTACATATATATTTATATCTTTAAAGTTAATTAATATAAAATCAGGGTTTCAAGTTATGGATAAAGTTTGTAACTGAGTTTAATTTTTTTTTAAATAAATGTTAAAAACTTTAAATAAATTTTTTTATTTTAGTCATTTATTTGAAAAAAGTTGACAAAAAATTAAAAATATTTATTTGAGAGAATTGCTTTAAATTAAATAGATTGAAATTGTTATGCCCTTTTGATGCGAATATGCTACAGATTATTATTATTATCATTATTAAATGTAATACGAAAAAAAAAACGAGACAACAAAAAAATAGACCATGAAAATTTGTTTTTATTTTTCTGAAACAAATGAAATATAACATGCTAATCCACAGAAAGAAAGCCACGTGGCTGTCTAGATCGCCAGAAGCCACATCCGAAAACACATCATCTTCGGTAAGAAAAATGCCGCGCTAACACAACACGGACAAGAGAAAGAAACTGAAAAATTGGATGGAAGACAGAAGAAGCTGCTTCAATTCAATCCTCACCAATGCTGCCTGAAGATGCGCAGCCTCACTCTAACTCTTCCTTTCACCTGCACCTCCTCCTCCTCCTCCTCCTTCAGACGATTCCATTTCCTCAAGCCATGTTCTTCCCTCAAACAAACGAAGAAGAAGCAGCAACAGTCTCTCCGCCGCTCTCCGCCTCCTTCCACCGCCCCTCCTCCCAAAAGTCTCCGATGGCTCTTCAATCCCAAATCCAGTAACGACGAAAACGAAGAAGACGCTAAATCCTCCGCGGCTGAGAGCGATGAAGGATCGGGTGGGGATGCTGCTATCAAGGGCACGATTTTGGCGGGAGTTTTGTTGATTGGTACGGTTGGTGGATTCGCCGGCGTTGGCTACGTCTACAGAGACCAGATTAATACGTTTCTCACTCAGTTCTCCACTTTCATCGAAGGTTTTATTACATTTGAATCGGTTGAACTCAATGACAGTAGACAAGTTTTAAGATCTGTTTCAGAAGGTGACATGAGTTTTGTCTTGTTGGATTAAACAACAGGTTATGGTCCGGCTGGGTATGCGCTGTTCATTGCCGTCTATGCTGGCCTTGAGGCAAGCTTCTTCATACTCTCTTCATTTTCATGTCATTTAAGACTCTGTAGACTAATATTTCAAGTGTTTGTTTTTGCATTCCGGTTAGATACTAGCCATTCCAGCTCTCCCGTTGACCATGTCGGCTGGTCTTCTCTTTGGTTCCCTCGTTGGCACCATCATTGTTTCTATCAGTGGAACTGTAAGCTATTCTACCAAACACACTCAAGATATATGTTTGGTTGTCTGATTCTCTTTTGGTTTTGCTTTTTTTTGTTAGATGGCTGCTAGTGCTGCTTTTCTAATTGCTAGATACTTTGCCCGAGAGCGTATCCTTAAGTTAGTTGAAGGCAACAAGAAGTTCCTCGCCATTGATAAAGCCATTGGTGAGAATGGGTTTAGGGTTGTTACTCTCCTTCGGCTAAGCCCTTTGCTTCCTTTCTCTCTTGGCAATTACTTGTACGGGTTGACGTCTGTGAAGTTTGTGCCTTATGTACTTGGAAGGTCTGTGTTAGTGTTGAGTTCATTTAGTTTGTGTTCTAGCATTTCAACAACTTGATAATGTGAATTCTGAGTTTACAAACTCACTCGTGGATCATACTGTTTTTGCAGCTGGTTAGGTATGCTTCCAGGGTCTTGGGCTTATGTCAGTGCTGGGGCTTTTGGACGAGCAATCATCGTAAGATTTTTTTGTCTGTTAATCTAATCTATATACCCCTCATGCTTTGAACACATTCCTTTCTCATGTCAAGTGTAAGGTTACAATAGGATCCACCGAGCTTTTACGTTGTTGGGTGTACAATAGGTCCATGCTGGTCAGCTTTAGTCTATGGTAAAACTAGCTTAGAAAGATAGGGCGTTAAAAGAGGGTTAAAGAACATCAGGCTATGGGATCACAGTCACAGCAAAAAAAAAAAACCTTTTTAAGTAATGAAAATGGAGATTGATATTGAGTGAAAGACAGATACTCAGCACGAGGAATACTGTCATTACTTATGGATGTTAACTTGAGTTTAAGAACTTGAATGTCTGATGGATCAGTGGAGACTTGTGTTTTATGAATGCGCTGAACTGTGGATACGTTGTGATTCTAGCAAGCAACATAACCAGCAAATGACAATGTTTTCTATCTGTGTTGTTTCAGCAAGAAGAATCTACTGTTGGCTTGCCTGGAGGAAACGGCCAGCTTCTAACGCTCGGGTTGGGTCTGCTGGTAACGGCATTAGCTGCAACATATGTAACTGGCCTTGCCAAGGTAACTAATACTACTTAGGAGTAACTGTTTTGCTCTTCCTGTGGTCTCTCATCTGTCTCCCACTTTACCATTAAGCATAGTGCAAATTCTTCTGATGGGAGACCAATTCATTCGAAGCTTTTAGACCATAAGCACACAAATGTCGCAGTTCCCTATAATCTCCCATGCATTGTTGAACATGGTTAACACACAGGGGTCTAATTCAGTCGTCGGGTGTTGCAGGATGCTATAAAGGACATTGATGATGAGTAGGGAGATGAAAACTCAGACAAGTGAACAGAACAGTGACGGATTTGGATCCATAAAGTTGAATGTTATGTAGGATGACATTAATACTACTACATCATTGTTCATAGTTAATATGATTATGATTTTTGTTCTCGACAATGCAATTTGTTTGATAGGAAAAGAATGCTTCTAGATAGATGCATTTTATATGAATGAGCCTCAGAAAATCAAAAGGACTCGAGTACATTTAAAACTCAAACAGACATGATCCCACCAAAATGTAATTGAAGATGAGAGCATTTCCAAAACCAGAAACAAAAACAAAAGTTTGGAGATTTTATTTGTCAAAAGAATATCTGATCTGAGAGACTCAAAGTCATGATCATGTCTCAAACCATTGATGGATTCACTAAGCAGTAGCTTCCTTCAAGTAGGCGATGAGATCAGCACGATCTTGTGGCTTCTTGAGCCCAGGGAAGACCATCTTCGTTCCAGGAATGTACTGCATATCACAAGAACAGTGCAATCAGTACCATGTTAAGTTACAAAAAGAGAGTATAATAGAAGTTACCTTCTTGGGGTTGAGCAAGTAATCGTACAAGGTCTTCTCTTCCCATTCAACAGCTTTGTTCTTGTTAGCAGCAGAGTAAGAGTAACCAGCTGTTGTACCAGACTGCCTTCCAAACAGACCGTTTAGGTTCGGTCCTACTCAACCATTTACAACAACCAAAAAAAATAAAAAAACGTAAAGATCATTCACAAGCAACAATCTTTCACGCATTTTCAATGACCATACGTGATGCAATGCAACTACCAAAGATCAATCTCGTGTAGCATCACATATTCACAATCCACAAGGACATCACATGATAAGACGATATCGAGGTTCTTAGATCGGATCTAATGATAATTTGATCAAATATCAGGAACACACGAACAGATCGGTAAACTCGGATCGAAACATAGGATACAAGTCAAAGAGAGATGAGAGATGAATCGGATCTAACCTTGTTTGTGACCGGCGCCTTTGTCGACGGTGTGACACTGAGCACACTTGGTCCTGAAGATCTTCTCACCGGCCTTGGAGTTTCCTGGTGGTGCTTCATCAAACGACGCCATTTTCGCCTGAGGAATACGAGGAGAAGTTCAAGACGGAACTCGCGCTTCGCTGGAGCTTGTAAGGGTTTCTGTGGAACATCAATACGCGAGTGAGCTCTCTTAATAATCATTAATCATGGGCCAATAGCCTAATGGGCTCTCAGTGGGCTTCAATGTATCATTCATGTAAAAACTGTTTTTGCATTTAGCTAAGGAAGGTAAAACCATGAGAAAAAAAGGTTCACCATGTATATTATTGTTGGGATTTTGAATAAAACCGAACCGAACCGAATTTTTGGTTAGTTCGGTCCAATTTGGTAAGGTTTCTAAAAAGTCCAATTTTCGGTTCGATTTGGCATTTTGTTACTTAAAATAACCAAACCATACTAAAAACTCTAACCCAATTAACTAAATTTTAAATCGAATTAACCAATTTAATCAAAATTAACCAAATTTATTTGAAATTTTAGAAAAATTAAACGAAATATAACTAAAATAAAAAATTTCCACTAATTTCAAAAACCGAACTAACCGAACACCGTTAATTTTATTTTAGGTTAGTTCGCTAAGATTTATGTTGAACCGAAATAACCATAAACCGAAAGTCAGAGGGGTAATGTATATGTAACAAGTGTTTGAGTAACATATTAGAAACCTCAAGACAAATCTGAGTTTTGTCACACGATCAGCATATAAGATTATGTACAATCAACATAGTAATCTCTATCTTTTATCCTACTTCTACAAGACGTTCTTCGTCTGAACATTGCTCCTGATTGGTGGAAGAAGAACCAACAGTATCAATCATTGGCTTACTCACTCCATCTAACCCATAACCTCTTTCCACCGAAGCAAACTCATGAGCAACTCGCACACTCATCAACCTCTTCACCTCTTCAAGCTTGCTCCAAGAACCAGAAGCTGTATACATATCTGCAATCAACAAACAGTGTCCCCAATTCACTGGCTCCATCTCCCCTAGCAGATCTGCAGCCCATTCACCAATGTCTTTGTTCCCGTGCATCAAACAAGCTATTATCAGAGTAGCACACATAGCACGGGACGGCTCGTAAGGTATTCTGCGGATTATTTCTCTAGCGTTAACAAGCAGACCTGCTCTGCAGTAGAGATCAACCATACAAGAATAGTGTTCAATGCGAGGGAGTATACCAAACACATACTGCATCTTCTTAAACTGCCTTTCTCCTTCACTAACTAAAATGGAGTGGCTACAAGCTGATAAAACTGCAACCATGGTTACATGATCAGGTTCCATACCGGATCTGATCATTTCCTTGAACCAAGCCAAGGCGACTTCTCCTTTACCCATCAGGCCGTATCCATCTATCAAGGAAGTGTATGTCACTTTATCCCTCTTGCTCATTGAATCAAACACCCGCTTGGCAGCTCCCATTTTCGCGGATTTTGCATACATGTCAACAAGGGAGTTCCAAAGGATTAAACTGTCCTTGAAGCAGCTTTGGCGCCTCAGGATGTAGCAGTGGATCTCTTTCCCATGTTGCAGGTTTACCACTCGAGCACAAAGGGGGAGAATGCTGGCAAGAGTGACGTGATTCGGGTGAAAGCCAGCGAGCATCATCTCCTTGAGCAGGAAGCATGTTTCTTCTGATCTCTCGTTGTGTGCATAACCGGAGATGATAGAGTTCCATGTACTCAAACTATTCGCTTCCATCTGCTGAAACGCTATAAAGGCGTGGCTAAGATCACCACATCTTGAGTACATTGTGATCAACGAGTTTCCAACGTTATCGATTCGAGCGTAACAGCTACGTATAGCAAGGCAATGGAACTCTTTACCCCACCGTATCGCTCCAATGTGAGAGCATGCCTTCAAACCATTAATCATAGCTACAGAATCTAAACTTACATTGTGATTTCTCATCTTAGCGACAAAACTCAAAGCCTTTACATAGTCTCCTGTCTGCAAAAAAACTCCAGCTAACGTGTTCCAAGTTACAACAGTCGCTTCTACACCAAAGAGACTCATTCTATCAAAAAACTTGAGAGCTTCCTCCCACTTTCCTTGAGAAGCATAACAGTTAATCAATGTATTCCACGAGACAGCATCTCGTTCAGACATCATGTCAAACAATCTCCGAGCAATATCCACATTACCAAATCTTGCATACATAGATATCAACGCATTGCATACATACAAGCTGCGCCTGTGAGGGCTAACCTCAACGGAGCCATGAACCACTCTTCCAGATGCAAAATCTAGCAATGCTCCACATGCTTTGAGAACAGACGGGTAAGTAAAAGCATCGGGTCGGATTCCTTTACTCACCATTCGCTTGTAAGCAGAGACTGCCTCAACAAACCGTTTGTTCTTAACATAAGAACCGATGAGCACATTCCACGGCAAGGGATGGAAAACGTCAGAGCTCTCAGTAATGTTCTGAGCTTCGTGGAGGAGATTAAAGGCAGAGTAGAAAGTAACAAGCTTTGGGACCAGAACAGGATCAAACTCCAAACCAGACGAGATACAATGAGCGTGAATCTGCTGCCCTGGAAGGAACTCGTTAAACTCCACGCAGGTCGATAAAAGGGAAGCAGCTGATTGCAAAACGAATTCATCAGAGCCAGACTGGTTACGAAGAAGAGAGAAAGCTCTGAAAGCTTCAGAGAGATGACCTTGGGAGATGAAATGCCCGAGAGATTTGAACAGAGCAACGGGAACTGATGTTTCATCGTGGTGTCTGAGTGGCTGTTTCCAAGATTTTGGTATGAACTTGCGAAGCTCGGTTACAGTGAGACCTCTGGGAGAAGACGGCATAAACAGTAAGCGGCATATGATTGGAAGCGAAAAGAATCGGTTTTGATTATTGTTTCACAATGAGTTTGATCCATGAAAGCAAAAGGTCAACTGATTGTGCTTCTCGGTCTGAGAATCAGAAAGAAAGAAAGGTGAGAACAAAAAAAGGAAGTTTCTTTGAGGCATATCATCGAACTAGTGGTGTGCTAAAACATACCGTATACAGAGTGAACATGGAAGGACAAGGTACATCTAGAGAAGAAGCATAGGAGTGAGGCGACAGAACTCATGTAATAAGAAGACAAAGAGGTTAGGTCTGAGACTGTATTTGGACGAAACCAAAGTAGAAGAAGCCGCGCGTGGAGGGTGGAACAGGTTTTGCTTGCAGAAGAGGTAGAGAGAGTGATAGGCTATTGAATCTATTTTGCTCGTTTGATGTTAAACCAAATGAAATTGGGCCACTTGTTTAGATACCCATTTTAGCCCACTGAGCTTCTTTTATAATGTTAAGAAAGAAAAAAAATTGTGAGGAAACAAATTTTGACAATAAATTAAAAAGTTATAAAGTTGAGCTGAAAATGGTAATTACATTTAAGGCGATGGCTTAAATGAATATCAAGCGGTTTAGGCTTCGTATAAACATTTCAATCAATTATACTATTTTTATTTCAGAATGGAGTAAGTTTAAAATGAAATTTAATATTTTTCAACATTGTTTTATTTTTACTACAAAGAAAGTAGTTTTATTAAGGAGTTAAAAATGGAACTAAAGATCTATCGTAGACATAGACTTTTGGGTACACGTTCGAGTACACGTTCAAATTTGGATCGGGTATATTGGATTTTCGGGTTTTTAGGTTTACACTCAAATATCATGTTCTAATTTTTGTTAGTACAGGTGGAGTTCAGATAATAACACTTCAGATTCGGTTCAAATTTGTATTGCATCGTAAAATTCATAAAGTATATATCGTTTGGATTTTGGTTATATCGGTTCAGTACGAATATATCTGAAGTACAAAATAAAATTTAAAACAAAACATAAAAGCCACTTAGTTTGAATAGAATCTAATCTCACACACATAAAATTGATAGAAATAAAATAAAATGTTAAATAATGAAAACAAACATTATTTGTAAATAATATACCTTACTTAAACAATATACCTTACTTATAGAATTGACTTGTTATTTTAACGAGCAGATTATAAAGTATTTATTTATAACTATTTATATATTACTATTTATTATATATACCATATCAACATAAATATTAAACTGAAAATTTAAAATATTTATATATTTTAAAAAATTATATTGACTATTAATTTTAGATTTTTAAGATTATCCGTTCAGATTTGGTTAATAACACGTCGGGTTCGGATATTTTTTGCACCATCCTATTAGATTCTTCAGATATTTTTACATTTCGAATCAAATTAATGGGTCTGATTTTTCAATTCGGGTTTAGTTCAAATTTCAAGTTTTTGGATTTTATGCCAGGCCTAGTTTATTATAAATAAAATTTAGACAAAAATAATATAATGAGATTAACGATCTTTAAATCCGTTTAAATATATTTTTATAACCATAATGATGTTGTCTCGGTTGCATATACCTTTTGTACGGTCTAAAGTACATATATTAGAACAAACTATTATGTTGAATTCCACAAGTATATTATTTATATTAAAGTAGAAAATTGAAAAAATGAAATTTAAGGTTGATCGAAAGTTTATGAACTATGACACTAAAAGACTAAAGAAAAAGGGAGATCGCCTAAAATGTCATATTCCTAACTAATTTTCATGTTTACTTTAATTATATTTATTTTTGAAAAGAAAAAGAAAACACTTATAACTTTGAGGTTAATTAATGTAAGATTTAGAATTTATGGTTAAAAATTATTGTAGGATTTTGTAATGTGAAATTTTAATTAATCTAAAAATATTTTACAATTTAAGAAAAAAAGATATTTGTAAAAATGTTTCTTTAATAAAGGTGAAAATGAATAATAGTATCAATAATGCGACAAAAAAACAAAAAATTCATGAACAACAAAGATTCAAAAATTATATCTTCATGGTTATCTCGTGACTCCATTTTTTTTTAAAGAATGCACTTTTTCTTAAAACTTATATTTGTTTTGTTTTACAAACTTATATGTTTTAACTGAGAATTCATGAATACATATAACAGAAACAATATACTATATATAAGATATTTATATTTATAAAACGCCTAAACTGTATATATCTCTGATTGCGTGTTTTATGTGCTAGACCTTTTCATGTTCCCTTGTAATTAAACAAGATATAGCAGACAAAACTCTGATAAAATAAAACCTCTCGAGAAATAATCATTTCTAAATAAACTGTCACATCTTCTAAATTAGTCGGTGTATATTAACAAATAACAACTAAAATCCCCAAAAAAATGTGTACAAGGTAGTAAAGACAAGAACCTACTCAACTAAAGAATTGGTTGTGCGTCACATTCTCAAGCGTATGAACCACATTGATTACATGATGAAGACTGGGTTTCTACGTGGCTGCTCCGTGTGTAGTTGTGTGTGAACTTAAACTCGACAATTGTCTCCCTTTCCGAACACTAATCACACAAATAAGACAAAAAACAACTTTTCCGCAACTCGTTTTGGGATGTGCTTGCTTGTCTGTCTGTGGAGCTGTACACTCATTGAGATTCTTTGGTCAAATACCCCCCAAAAATGGAAAAATAAGGGATCCGGTTTGGACGGTGCTTAAACCGTCACGCATGACGTATTTGTACACAAAAAATGCCAAGAAAGTCCTTGTAGTTTTCTCACCTCCCCCACGTGGGAACGGCATAGTGCATACGACATGTGGAGTTTGACCGACTTTTTTGTGGGGTTTGTTTTGGCTTTCCACTTACTCTCTAGACTAGACACATTAGAGATCGAAATTTTATAAAATGTTAATCCGATTTGTTATTTCTTTCGATTCGATCTAAAAGTTGTGGATATTTATAAAATTTCGAAACAAATAAATATTAAAAATTAATATCCGTTAAAATTGAAGCAATCATAAATATTAAAATTTTGGGAAACGAATATCCACTCAGATCCGGCAATATATAAATACATGTATAACTTAAATATATTTAAAGTTTTAAAAGTATAAGTTTAAATGATTATTATTCTAACATATGATTTGATAAATTATGTTCACATTATTACTTATATAAAAGTATTACATAAAAAAAAAATATGATAATTATAACTTTTTTTCTTAAGTTTTATGTTATTATAATTTTTAAATAAGTTTAAAATCTACAAAATACGTAGTTTCATTACTTATCAAATTTTATTTTATATATCATGTAAAAAAATATTTTTTTTAAAAAATGTATATAATTTTTAAAATTATTTGTCTTAATCGAAATAAATGAGATATTCGTAAGTATGTGTAAATATTTGTAAATATTATTTATTTTTCGGATATCTATTTTTCAGATATTTTTATTTTTACGAAACAAATCAAATATTCATAACATACGAAGCAAATCATAAATACTTTCAAAAACTTGGATATCCGATCCGTGCCTAAATCTAAGACACATGGATTATTCATAGAAGAAGTAATTTTCGAATGATATTAAACCTATTCGAGATCTGAGTATGACTTCAATAAATAGACGAATGTAGTCGACAAAAAAAGAAATAGACGAATGTACAGTAATTTTCTATTCTTAACATTTGAGGGTGATAGAAGAAGTAATTTTCAAATGATATTAAAATCCATTTGAGAGCTGAGAATGACTTCAATAAATAGACGAATGGCTGACATAGACGAATGTACAGTAATTTTCTATCCTTAACATTTAAGGTTTATTAATTTTGACCACTACTACTACTGTTATTACGATACCAAACTTGAAAAAAAAAGAAGAAAATCTCTATTGTAGTCGGTTTGTAGATATAATGGATAAGTGCGATGTAATCATCCAGTGTGAATTAGATCTATCACAATTACAAATAAATAACTTTTGAATTTACTATTCTTCCATTTTTTTTTAATGTTTTAATATGTAAAATATTTTTATTATTTTAAATAATTTTTAATTTTATTAAAAACTGTGTAACCAATAATATTTTATTATCTATTTTATAATTTAATTTATATTTTACTGATATTTTTTAGATAAAACATAACTTTATTAATAGTTATGTACATATCTAAAACATTAGAAGTGTTGAACGGAGGGAATATCACAGACCAAGAAAACAAAAACACCCCAAAGAAAAAGTAAAAACTTGGAAACGATTTCCACCGCATAAAATTGATACCACACTAGTACAAATTAAAATGGGTCACATACTTTGACCCGTTGAATATTTCTTTTGAACAAAAAAAACATTATTTTTTATTTAAGTTTTACCGGTCAACCTAAAATATAATGATATTTTATCCTCTTTGACATTTCAACTTCAACGTATAAATAGCCACCGTGTCTCTCCAGATTCAAACCCCACACAACACAAACTCAAAACACAACATGGATTACAGACACACCGGCGAAACTCAATCTAAGTACAAAGGCATCCGTCGTCGGAAATGGGGGAAATGGGTGTCGGAGATACGTGTTCCGGGAACTCGAGACCGTCTCTGGTTAGGCTCATTCTCCACGGCGGAAGGCGCAGCCGTGGCACATGACGTGGCTTTCTACTGTTTACACCAACCAAACTCACTTGAAGCTCTAAACTTCCCTCACTTGCTTCCTCCTTCTATCGCTTCCAAGACTTCGCCGAGGTCTATCCAGCAAGCTGCTTCCAATGCTGGAATGGCTGTTGACGCTGGGATCGTTAACAGTAACGGCGTGTCAGGGAACTCTGGGGATGGGGATACGACGGCGTATTGTGAGTATGGAGGTGGAGTAATGGAGCCGTTGAATATATCTGTGTATGATTATCTGGACGGTCATGATCACGTTTGAACCTTTTTTTTCTTTTTAAGATACAGCTACCAAGGTAACAGTGATGGAGCCTAGTGTAAGCAAACATAACATTGTGAATATATGTATACGTTTATGTTTCGCTGTCGGCTCAATGGCCGTAACGCTTTGATTGTTTCAGACAAATGATTATATACGTTTTGTTGCGTCTTTTCCAAACATTTTTGAATAGTTAAATTCTTGTTTGTTTAAGACAAATAAATAATACAAACCCAATTATTAGCAATGACATTAGATATCTATGTAACAAAACATATCTAAAATGGTAGGTTTCGACATACATGTTGCACAATATAATATCAACTTCCTCTCCCTACAGTCTCATTCTTTCTTTTCCACAAGGATGAGGTTTATTGAAACGAGCAAACATGTATCTGCTTATGAGAGAGTACATTGGGCGACATCATGATCGTTATGATCTCGCTCAAGTGCTTACAAGAAGGCCTCACAGGGCATGCACACTAAAGTTCAGTCACTGATCATCTCGGTCTCCGTTTATTTGAACGTGCCTATCCGTCGATCCATCCATCAAGATTGACCACCAAATTGCTTCTGGATATCCGTGAATGATACGGTGGCTGAACCTCTCCGCTTGGCCTGCGGGTGAGACGAGTGTTCTCTCCATCCCGTCATGTAAATCACCTACACAGGAACCACTGCAAGATTTAGTTTCTACCATGCATTGTTTCAATCTATACTCCATTGACTGCAGTTAGTTCTAATATTATATCAGACGGACCTGAAAAGTAGCAGGTATAGTGCCGTCTTCTGTGGCAAACATGGAGTCATATATGGCTGCCGTGGCAAGAGCAGTTTCGCGATTCAATATCTGATAAGGAAAGGGGTTTTGGTTAAGCAAACCTGTATGAAGTAGTCACAATCGAGAAAAGTCTCGATAAAAGGAAGAAAACTTGCCTTGTTTCTCTGGAGAAGAGCATTGGTTTCACCCATTGCACGAAGATGCTCTATAAGATCCAGCGCTGAGCAGAAAGATGTAAAACAAGAGGGAAGGAAAGCTTAGAAGGTGAAGATACAAACCAATGATGAAACACTCAAGTGGAATAGTTTTACCACTCTTGTATTTAACAACATATTCGTCAACGTCAACGCCAGGGAGACTAAAACCAGCCCTGGTCAAGAGATTCCCTGCGTCCCTAACCTGAAAACAAAAGAGAGAGAGAGAGAAGCCAATGTTCTTCAGCTCAGTACGATAAATCAACTCTTTGGTTTTGTCATCTACAAATTGCAATCACCGACATATTTGTTGTCAAGCTGTAAGATTCACACACCTGTGCCAAAGGTGATAGCCGGGGACTAATGCCACCTTCACGCTCCATGTGAGCCAAAGTGCATGCTATTCTCAGCTCCCTGATAAATTACAGATTCATTTTACCAAAACAAGGATAATAAGAAAGAACATATGGGAGAGGTATTCAATATCGAGATGGAAGACAGGACAAACTTTAAGGTTTCTCCACCAAGAATCGCTGCTAAAAACAAGCCATCAGGCTTCAGAGCCAGTTTGCACTGAACAATCCATAACCAACACTTTATTAATCTCACTCAAGAGGACAAACCAATTCACATACACAGCCAAAATAAACAAAACGGGAAAACCTGTATCATGGATCCTGGAAGATCGTTTGTCCAATGAAGCCCCAACGAGCTTATGATCAAATCAACCGAACTTCAAAGACAACATTTTTACAGATGTTAGTGGTCGATACAGAACTCTGGTGAGTAGCAGCAAAAGAGCTTAAACACACACATTAAATAAATAAAAAAGGTTATAGTATAGTGTTTGTTGTTACTTCTCTTTGATTGGGAGAAACTCTTCATCACCAACCAAGTAAGATGTCTCGATGGAGTTATCGAGTGAATCATCTTGGGCATCTCTACAAGATTTAATCATGTCATGTGAGGTATCCATCATGATAAGCTTTTCAATCCCACCTGTGCATCATAATCATCAACATCATTCAAAATACATGTATAATCAGGACAGTGAAGAACTAACCGCGACCACGTAGTAAACGCTGAACAGCACCAAGAGATCCACCCAAACACAATGCAGAGGGAAAACTCTTCTTACAATCCTTAGAAACAGCCAAAAAGAGCTCACACAGAGGACTCAAATCAAGAAATGCAGTCACATTAATACTCTTTTAAACACTCTGCACCAAAGCAAAAGAGTGTACCTCTAAGCGGTCAAGAAGATTCTCTGCAACAGCGTCGACAAAGGTGTCGTTTTTATTGCGAGACAGCCACGCTGCTCGGTCACGCTTCAAATCCCAAGTCAAACCCAAACACTAATTAGTCATAATCAATCAAAAAAAGCAAAGCTTGGCTAACAAAACGTAAGATGAATTTGAGCACTACACATGTAGGCGCTTGAGATCTCGATCGAAGATCTTCACCCTGGAGCTATTCTGCTGAGTCTCACCGCCACCACCATATCCACCGTCTGTAGAGAAGGAGAGAGAGGCGAGGAATGTGTGAGGTTGCCTCGTAATTTTCTCGTGTATTCTTCCGTACAGTGAATTGATCCTCCTCATCTCTCTGTCTCTCTCCGTTTCTTAGATGCACCGGGAAACGTCGGACAGTGTTCTGAGTTTGGTTTGCAAAGACGGTAGATTTCTCTGTCTGGTCTCTTTTTCATTTCGGTCCCTAATATTTATCTATGTTTGATAATTCCTCTTATATTTTACATGTTACACCTACAGTCCTCTCAAACGGCTTTTAAACATTATCTTCCGAATTGTAACGACTCGGCTCACAGCATTGGTATGTATGTGTTCTCTTATCGTGTTTTTATAAAGAAAAGAAACCGTGAATAAGTTTACGACTCAACAAAAATGTACAAAAGACAAACAAAACCTTGAGAGAGAACTTTGACCCTAAATACACTTTTAAAACTGTAAGGTGGTGAGTAAACGAGATTGATGATTTCTCCATCTACATGATTCCACAAGAACATGTCCTTTGTCGTCCCCTCTCCCATTCTTCATCTGATAATCCCATCTCACTGCCACCAAAATTCAAGTTTAGCAACACTATAAATCAGAGCTATGATTCACACACAACAAGGATCATACTTACCATAAGGGTGGGTGAGATAGTAAAACAATGTGAATCTACTTATGTCTCAACAAGACGGGGTTACACATACCTCGGCTCAAATTCTCTAACTTGAGTGAGTTCACTACCACAAGCATCTGGCCACTGCACTTTCCGCCTTCCCATACCTTCACCACCACTGGTAAGGTCGCTAGCATCGTCTACGCTCAACGTCTCGTGTTCTTTAATATCCTCAAGAGAGCGTGACTCCGCAACAGAGGGCGGCCTCTTCAAGCTGCTCCTCAAGGAGAGTTTGAAAGCTTCTTTGCTGGTCTTATCATCATCTTTATTTCCCTTTTCAGGAACAGACACAGCAACAGCAACAGACTCTGGTGGTTGTGATGATGAAGATACAACGGGATGCTGCAGAGGTTCTACTTTAAGAGGACATGAGGTGGTTGTGATCGTCGTATCAAGTCCCGCGGAAGCGCCGCCGCCACAAGAAAAACAAGTAAAGGAAGCGCAACCGCGGGAAACTCGGTTCTTGATGGAATCCAGCTGAAGAAGAGAGTGATCTTTGTCAACAGGAAGCTGGTAATGATAACAGGGAACAACTCTCATGGGCCTATCTCCGGAGAGAAGAAGGGTCAACCCCTTAGTAAATCTAAACGAGGACGCTGAGAAGAAGCCTCCTCCTTCAACAGCCAGTAACAACATTAGATGCTCTTCTATTCATCTGTCCTATTACATTTGCTCCACTTTCGGACCAAATATAGTAACCCACCTGTTTGTTATTAACAGAGATGATTCAGATTCAACAAAAGTTTCCAAATTTGGGATCCAAAGCGAGATCTAAAACGCCGAGAGAGTGGAATGAGATTTGGATCCGTAACCTAAGGAGAAGAGTTTAAACATGCATTAGCTCTTCTACTCAACCAACCATCATCTCATCTCTCAGGAAACAAACACAGTGAAATAATATTTGCTGGAAAGGAATCTAATGGGAGTAGTAATGTTAATTCACCTGACGGATCAGCTCAGTGTAATGACTTAAGGTCGTTGCGATCGCCACTCTCTCTCTCTCTCTCGTTTCTCGCGTGAATCACAAATCGGCGATGAGAGAGAAGAGATAGAGAGTGGAAACATTACAAAAAAAAAAACAATTAATTATGTGTTTAATGTAACTGAAGACTATGTACTAACGATAACGACGGGTCTTTGTTTTATTAATCCAACTAATTACCAAAGTTTACTGGAGGGTAGAAATTCAATTTTTTACCGATTTTATAGATAGAGTAGAGTGTTTATTACGGAGAAAGTTTCGTTGTGAAATTATTTGTGAAGTTATTCATCAATATTACATATTTGCATATAGTTTTATTATTTGTAATATAAATAGAATTATGTTATAACCAATGTTAAAAAAAATAAGACTATGAAGTATATTTGATTTCACTTTACTTCTTCCATTCAAAAACTCTATATGATTCGGTTGGGAAACTAAATAGCATTTGAGTTCACTTTGCTTTTTGACCAGGTGATTGTGGTCGAGTGGTAAAGAGTCGAGACTGTGACGCTAACACGTTTTAGGTTCGACCCACTTGTGATCGAGTGGTAAGGAGTCGAGACTGGGATGCTAACACGTTTCAGGTTCAACCCACCTGCTGCGTGAAACTAAGTCACAATTATCATGAACACCTTACACGGAAATTGACCCATGCTTTAGGGATCATTTGAATATCCGGAGAGAGGGTCTATCCGTATATCCGGAGAGAGGGTCTATCCGTGTACTGCACCTTTCTTTGGAGATTAGTCTGAGCCTTTCCATGGATCTGGAATAACCCCAGGTTAATAAAAAAAATGCTCTGCCTGAAAGACCAAGCACAGAGTAGTAGCCAGTATGTAGTGTTGTGTTCGCTGCCTGAACTAAGGTCACAAGAGTTGGAGATTCTGTACCACATGTAGTCAGCTAATGTGATCCGATTAGTAAACAAAATGCAACAATAGTTGGTCATTGAGAACCTTACTAAAGAAAGAGAACAAATATACATCACGATTTAGATCCCTGACAGAACAAATAAAAAAGGTTGCGCTGCTTCGTCATGTTAAAAATGTACAAAACAAGAGAGATAGACCCCAGTGACAGCACTGGTGGGAATATGATTGCGTTAGTCACTCATCATACAATACTAAATACAAAGTAACAACATCATATTGGTGGTCTACTTCCAAATCATTTAAGAGCCGCTCGTGTTATTGGGATGACATTGATATGGTACATCCTAATTCTCGAGCCGCCGTGTCAAGAAACTGTGTAGGCATTGTTGTGGACAGCAAGCTGTGCGCTTCCCAGTTCAAGCATTTTTGTATGTCTGCTTTCCAGTCTATTGCACCCGCGTTGAAGAACCGGTACGACGGGCTGTCCATTCCGTTCTTCTCTGTTGTTGTTGTTGTTGTTGTTGGCGGTGGTTTTGGAGTTACTTTTGTGGTGGCTATGGCGCTTTGGTTCATGATGTCTCGTAGTACTGATGTGCTCAAGGCACGTACGTGTGCACTTGGGTGTGATAGGCACCGTATTGTTGCCGGTAGACGACACTAGAATGAAGCACAAAACACACAAGGTCAGCGCCATTGTTGGTTTACTGATCAACACAGGAAACCATAGATAGGCTCATGCTTTACCTTCAATAGATTGGATAAGCCGTCAACTACTGCTAGTCCAGATGGCCCCCAAGCTAACACTGGCTGTATTGCTCTTGCCGTAGCTTCAAGTAGCTGCAAAAAAGTTGAAGTCAACACCATTTTCCAGTCTAAGGGCAATCTAATCTATATAAGGTGTGTTGTATAGTATTACCTCAAGTTGAGGTAATGTACAAGCTTCTCCATCAACAAGCATTCCATCAGTTGCCCTCAGAAGGAGATCTGATGCACTTGCCAGAATCACCAGTGACTCAGGCCTGTCATGATTTCTCATGAGTTCCACCATCACTTTTACTATCCTTTGGTTGATTTTCCACATTTTCTGACCTTCTTCATCATCTTTGGCTATCCAAGGCTGCAACTCTCTCTCTGCCTGTGTATAAACACAAGACTCACCATTCAAGATACTAGAGCACAAAAGTAAATCCTTCAATACATATAATATAATCTTTGAAACAAGACCCCGGTTATATAAGCCATATGTTTTCTGCAGTTGATTGATCTTAGTCTTTACACAGATGTGTTATTCATGAAAAGTTAAATAAATAAGTCAAGAGAAATATAGACCTGAAGAACAACTGCTGCTGCTGCTTTTGCTGGCGTTGCAGATACAACATTGCATAGTGCATCAACTACCTGATACATGAGATATATGATCAGTGAATGTCTAGCCCCTTGAGCACTTGGATTCGTGAAGAACCTCAAAAACATTTAAGTAAACTATAAGCAAGATGGGAAAGACTTTTACCTGTCTCCATCCTTGCTGAGCAGAGGTGCTTTCTGCAGTGGGCTGGATCTCAGGAGAAGCGATCAGTTTGTGCCACAACAATGAAACAACGGAGAAAGAAAGTTCCGGTTTCTCTGCAAGTATTGACCTCAAAAGAACTTGTGTGCCACGATAAAACCCTGCGAGCCTATCAGCTGTGAGGAAATTCGCTAGATCCGAAGCATCCAAGAGGAGATCTTTGATACCCTTCTCAGATGATCTACTCCCTGAGCCTTCATCTGAATGTCTAGCATACTTATGATTGCCTCCTCTTGGAGTCATTTCATTACGTGATGTGGAAGTCACCGCTGTACCAAACCCTGCAGTGCTTGCACATGCGTTCTGTTGTTTCCAGTTAAGACCAGTCAGCGAATCTTTCTGGACTGGTGCATTCTTAAGGTATGCTTCTAAGGGTTCAGCTTTATCGACAATGGACGCTACAACTTTGCTGTGAACATCAATGAGGTTGTACAACGACGATGCTCTTTTATGAATCTCCTTGTCCCATTTGCATCTCATCAACCCAGACAACGCATGTGTCAAGGCCTTTGAACGTCTGAACAGTTCGGAGATATGAGCTGCAACCATGGCTGCAGCAACTATCTCGCTAGAACTGTAACTCCATGGAGTCCCCACAGAAGATGGTTTCAGGGAAAAGAGTGCCTCAAGAATTGCCAAGATGCGGCGTGTATGCTTAATCGCCGAGTCAATTCCAGCTCCGTACTCGTTAGATGACCCATTTATCTTTACAGACTTTGTAATTGTTGCAGCCACTGCAGAATTGGAAAAGTTTCCCCCTCCAGAGATCATAGGATACAGCTGAACCTCACAGGCAAGAGCACAAACAGCAGCAAGAACGTAAGAATCAAATGCTGCCACAGGTCCTTGTCCCTTAACACTCCTATTTTTACGGTTACTAGTTTGATTGTCAGATACATGTTGATTCTCCTCTACAGTGCTAGCATCTTCGCTTCTCCGTCTCTTGCTCCCACTAGACTGTGCTTCATGACTAACACATACAGTCAACACAACAAAAAGTAGGCGTGAAGCTATCTCCACACCAGCGCATGATTCTAAGAAAAGAGCATGGACCATAGCACGAAGCTCAGCCATAGCAAGGTTTTTGGTCGCTGATCTCGTGGCTAAACTCGATCTAGCTTTCCTGATATGTTCCCTGGAAGTTTCTGGCGGAAAAGTTCTACTGAGGATTGTCTCCACGGTGGCAACAAATATTTTCATCAAGCATGCTTCAGAAGGACTCCCACGAGGAAGATATTCAAGAACTTTGAGGAGTGGAATGTATAGATTCCATGACAAAATAGGAGGTTGCAGTGGGGTAGCAACAATGATTTCAGGAAGATCAACCGCTGAGGAATTCAAAGGGATCAATCCGTATGCAGCTTCCCATATAGTGCAAATTCTCCACTCCACTTCAGGACCATGAGCACAAAGCATTGAGGCAATTCCTTGAGCAGTGGCTTCAATGGTTGCTTCTGCGGCAGGAATTTCTATCTGGTAAGAAACACAGGTTTGTTATTAGTCAGTTCCAATATAGTTTTCACATCAGAGATAAGTTTGTAGAACAGCAAAAAAAGAAAAGAAATACAAATGGGAACCATACCTGCTTTCTTTGATTTGAACAGTAGCCACCAATAGGCGCCTGTTGAACTTCTACTCCTTCAACTTGGCTTAGCGGAGGAAAAAGCAGTGCAGGCTGTGAGAGTATGCGGAAAAGCAAAGCGGCTGCAGCATCAGCAGCAACACCTGCCCTCATAGACATAGCAATTCCTATTGCACGCAAGAAATGCAAATGCATCCAGTTCCTGGGTAGCTACATCAAGAAAGAGAGTGTGATCAAACTTGATCCTTTTCAATGACATATCAAAGCTAATTATTTTGTACAAGTTTTCAAAGGCTTCCCACATACTGTAAGCCAACAAATATCATAGTGTGGAACAAGGGACACAATCATATTACGCTTACCCTTACACCCGATGCATAATCTTCAGCAGCTCGAAGGAGTTCCACAAGCTGTACAGCAGCATCAAGTGCATCTGGAGCCCAAGAGGGCGGTGCTTCTAAGAGTCCAAGAAGAAGTCTCTGAGTAGCACTTGGCGTTGCAATCGCATAATATCTGACAGTAAAACAGGATAGTGAGAAGCAAATTTGAACAACCTATGACTCCAGGAAGCACAACCTTAAAAACTAGCAACATACTATTACTAACTCCCAATCCAAAGGGTGTGTTCAGAAACATTACCTATGAAACAAACGTGCATATGGTTCAAGAGCTGGAAGGCCAGCAACTAAATGTTCATCTAAGGATGTCGTTGGGGGAGGAAGGAGAAGTGCAGGGACAGCAACCGCTGTTAGCGTAGCAGTCTCATATCGAGCAACTTCATCATCACAAACACTCAGTATGACACCAGCTCCATTAGCAACCGCCCATCTTGGTGTCGATGGCATATATTGAGGATGTTTACCAGATCCTCGAGAAGCTGCAAAAGTAGGAAAGTAATAAGCATGAGTGTTATAAGACGTAACTCATTAACCCATTCTAATAGCCACAGTGATGGATACTCACCAATGGTAGGTGGCTTGAGCTCTCCAGCAGCATATTTACCCATAACACCACTACACCTGTAGATATAAACAACAATTTTTAGTTGAAGCTTAAGCACACTACAGAACTTTAATCCACAGTCCTGAGCACAAGTAACACAAACTACTTACCAACGAAAATAGTCACTTCTTATACCAAGGGGAGCAGCAAGTAGTATATCAGTGATCCATGGAGACAAAGGCCTTAAAGGTTTCCTTTCATGATGTACCGGTGATGCAACCTTAGTCTCTGATATTGCAGACCCACTAGTTGTAGCTTTGCTCTCAGTTTCTCCATTTTGTTGCTCAGTCTTATATATGGGACGATTGTAATGAGTCAAAATGCGGAGGATTTCTCCGCACGCCAAAGCCCATTGCTCTGAATAGTCATTCTGTTGGGATCATGCATACATACATGTTAGCAGACACGAAAAAAAAGGTTTCATGAAAGACAGTCTTAGCCAACAGTGTTGAGAAAACTATTTACCTCACTAGTTGGGGAAACTAAAGATATGAAAGAGGCAAAAGGATGAGCTTCCTTGCTGTACACCAGAGATCCATCGATGAGACATGAAATAATTGGAAGGATGACTGCATGACCATGCTCCGGATGATGGAGGACAAACCTTGCTGTTGTTTCATCAGCAAGCCAAAATCAGATAAAAACATTCATAACAAAGATATTTATAAATGTTTGGTAGAGAAGCTCATACATACCCAACACATCATCCAAAAGCCGCTTCTCAGTTGATGGATACTGATTCCGGACCAACTGATACAGAGATATTTATAAATCAGTAAATCTGAGAGAAGCTTTTATTCAGTAAACTACAAGAAACAACCACATTAGGCACCATAACAGACAACAAGTACCTCAGCAATATCATCAGGGAATTGTTCTGATGTGAATTGACCAAAGTATTCGACATAAGCAACGACTTGATCCTAAGGAGAAAGACAATCAATAATCATCAGATATCAGCAAGCATCAAAACTGCCGGTCCATGGATGAGACAGCTTTTTATTATTAAGTACCTTATGTTGTTGAGGGTCTCGTGGAGGAGACCATAACAAGGAAGAGAACTGAAGACCATCGGTCCACCTCTCAGAAGAAGTAGGCGAAGTCATCTAGAGAGAATGGTTACACAATCTTAACACCACCCAAAAAAAAAAGCTCCAACCTTTTTTATCTACCAATCGAGAATCAATAGTTCTTGATCTACTCAACTACAGTAAACCGAAGCTGAAGAGTTAACACCAGTCCATAGAGTTCTTTCTCTAGAAAAAAAGGAATCACTCTTATACAAGGCTGGTAAAACTGATATTGGCTCCTTCCTGTAGATACAACACAATAAATAAGAAAGAATCTCAATCAGATAAACAAAGACAAAATAAAAAGATGTGGTCTTTGAAATGAACAGAGTGAAACAGAACAGATCTTTGCTGAGAGAAATGCAAGGAAAGGTAACCAATTGAAAGAGAAATCATCACAATTTTACTACAAGATCTCAATACTCATCTGAAGAATCAACCATAGAAGAAGAAGGAAACCAAACACAGACCTGTCAGAAGGAATCTTCCTATGAGATTGCTCTGGTTTAGTTCTCTCTCTATTTTTATTTTCAGGATATTTATTTGAGAGCTAAAAATCGATGAGAGAAGAATATGAGTGGGTGAAAGGGAAAAAGATTTGGGAGGAAGAAAAAAAGAAATATCAGAGAAATGATTGTGGAGGATTATTATTACACAAAGAGAGATTGTGTGTTTGTGGAGATGGAAGAAGAAGAAGAAGAGAGAAAGAGATTTTGGAGGCTTCTCCACTCGGTTTAAGATTTCCGACCTGACGTGGCGTACCGCTACTTCTCTGCCTTTGCCACCACGACCCCTTTCCTTTATGCTCCTCATTTTACATCTCACCCTCCCTCCATGTCCATCCATCACATACATGCATCCCCCCTTGGTTATTTTAATTTACCACTCTCTTTTTTTCTTGTCCTCAGTAAATTAACTTGTTTCATTTTAAATTCTAAAATATCACAAATTCTGTTAATTTCAATTAACTTAGTATTTAATTTTTAGTTATAAAATATATTATATATTCTGATTGCACTTTTGGTTCACTTTATTTTTTTACTAAAAAAAAATTCTGAATTTTTAAGATAGAATCACTTCCATATCGAGAATCGACATTTAAATGTTTTAATTTAAAAAATTATCTTTTTCTCTAGAAAAAATATATTGAATCTAGAGCACAAGGAAACCAAATCTTTACATTACTAGGTTTACTTTAAAATTTAGTAATAAAATTTTCGGAAAACACGGATTTACCGGTAAAATTGTGTATATGGATAAAGTTAATTTGTTATTTGTTGAAAATAAAAAAACTCTAATAATTCATGGTATGGTGAGATCGGTTAAGTAAACTCTTCCCCGTTAATT
This sequence comes from Moricandia moricandioides, assembly GCA_905132885.1. Lineage (NCBI taxonomy): Eukaryota > Viridiplantae > Streptophyta > Magnoliopsida > Brassicales > Brassicaceae > Moricandia > Moricandia moricandioides. The sequence continues at coordinate 128,444 of CAJHQQ010000178.1, forward strand.
ACACGGATTAATTACAGGTTTTGTTCGTCATGATTGTACTATTTCCTCCTTTCTATTAGTTTAACTATATAAGCTCTGTCATGTGATTAGTTAATTAATTTTTCTTACAAAGCTAACTGACATGTGTCCCTAGATATTTTCGAAGGAGTTAGGTTCAGATGCTACGCAGTGTAGCGTACAGCTAGGAAATTCTCACCGTTGATTTTCAGTGGTGAGTGAGTCCCACACACAAATTCTTCAAACAAAGTTTTCGGGCAGCTTGACCTGAAGAGATTCGAGCCGTCTGATGTTAAGCCCATTGATTAACGGGCAGGCTTTTTGGAGACAGCCCGCTGAGAAAATATCTCAAAGAGTAAAGAATGGGTCCCACACTCTTTTTAGATATTTTTATCTTTTTTTTTTAATTTTTCTTCCCACTTGTCCACTCTCATACCTACACATAAACAAGTTGTAGAGCATAAACCAAAAGAGGATGTGTACCAATGAGAGAGGAGCAAGAGATATATGGACGTTGATCTTCCTCCTAACGAAGACGTGGCGCAATACGATGCGAGCAATATATTGTAATCAATCTCCATACGATTCGTTTGCTGTGGGGTCCACACACACTCTGTGGATGGCTGGTTGGTTGGTGTCTGAAGATGGAACATAACTGTGGGCTTTTCATGGTCATGCTCCCATGGGCTCTAAACCATACGTGGAGACTTGTAATTGGGCTGAAGATAAATTGCCATTTTAATACACAATAATTTATTTTAATTTATTCAGCGCTGTTAACTTAAGTCTGTTACTAATTTTAACGTTGTGATATAATTAAGTTTTTTTGAAAAATTAACTCTTTTCTTAAATTTTGATGAATAATAGAAAAAAATACATAGAATGTGTATTTCTCTTATACTTATAATCTATGATTGTTGATATTGATAAATTGCTAGACTCTTTCAACATCAGGTGTAATTACTTACTTTTTATATAAATAATAGTTTTTTTCAAAAAAAAAAAGGTTCAATGGTTGATGTAAATGAATTCGTAAGCATTCACGCAAAAAATAAACAAACGAACATATCACATCATTTGCTCCTCCCAATAATTTAGGAAAGCTATCATGGTTTCAACCTATGAATTACATATATGTTCTAAGACCATCTAAAATAGTGATTTTTACTTTATTTTTTGTTAGAATGAAATTTTATTTTTTTCAAATTTTGAAGAACTGAATAGTGTGTCTTCAATTCTTTATTTTTAAGATGAATTTTTTTATTTACAAACTAATCTTTAATTTTAACATATTGTTATTTTATACTTAAATAAATTATAAGTGTTGATGTCATCCAATTAATTTTAAAATTTATATTATTATTCTTATATAATTAGATTCTAATAATGAAAAACATGACACAATATTAATATCCTAAAATTCTATGTCGATTTGGAAGAATTTAAAATAAAAAAAACTCATTTTTTTCGTTTTGACATGTTTTGGTTAATCACTTGAAAGATGTATGTATTTAGTGTTTTTTATAAAATCTAATATTTTATTATTATTTATGTTATGTGTAATAATTATATTATATAATAATGTTTAACTTATAAATAATAATAATAACTATTAAAATAAAATAATAGGTTAGATTAGTAAATTTAGAAAAATATCAGTTATATTAATAAAATAGTGATAAAATATATTTATAACATTCTTTTTTTGAAGAAAAAGTAAAACAAATTATTGGAGAACATGTTTCATTTTTGGAAGAATTTCATATTTTGAAGAAAAAGATAAAACTAACCATCGGGAATGTTCTAATGATGTGATATAAGAAGGGATGCTACATGGGTCGAACTTACTCTCTCATATTTAGAAAGGCAATTAAGTAGTTTTTTGGTGAAATAATAATTTAGAGAAATTCCTCGGTATTGGGTTCAAGTCATAATAAGTTACAATATAGTATTTGCCAAGCAAAATGAGATCATGTTTTACGGCATATTTAGAAAACCCAGAGTTGTACTATTTGTCGGTAATACTCCTGTGGATAGTATTTGAGCATCGAAACAGACACTTACAGTTGAAAAAGAATAAAAATAGAAAGAAACTACATCTAAGTTCTAAATGACGAACTATTCTCTATGTTTTCTTGCATGTTTATCTATTTCGTAGCAGTTAACTTATAGACGACTCAGAAAGCACTTGTATGATTGTATTTACCAAACTTGTACACCTATATTTACTAGTCTTGATTATCAGATTGTTTTTTTTTGTTTGTGAAGGTCATTGCAAACTTTTTAAGAGTGGCAACTTTATTCACAGGACTTATTAGCTTCAATTTTGGTTTACGATTTACTTTTGTAAAATAGAAAATTGTTAATCTAAAGAGTATTCAGTTTTGATAAAGCTAGCTTTTTTTTTGTCTGAAACATGGCTAGCTTTTCTACTTTTTGTTATTATATAATGTTTTAAACCATCTTTTATTAAAAGTGATACTATGGTGGAGAAAACTTTTTGAAAAGTCGTATGCTCTCACACGGTAGACATTTCTTTAGATTTAATATAAGTTATACTCCAATGAATCGTCTCTATTGTGGTTTACTGAGCGAGATATTCATTGCACCTTACATTGTCAACAGTCTTTTTTATTTGTCTTCAAGTGTTATTCTATTATATATTAGAGCATTAGTAATAGAGGTTCTAATTCCGATTAATATATATATATATATATATATATATATATTTTAATATTAATATTTATATAAAAATTTCACTTTACGAAAAAATCAACTTAAAAATTCTCAACAGAGTCTTATGTTATATACTTCTTTTACAAAAGAACAGTGACTTTAATCAATTTAGTATAAGAGAATTGAACATTTATGCAACCAAGCCAACATAGAACTTGAAAACGCAACTTCAAAAAAACTAAACTCAAACTTGATTCACTCATTAGGTTATACTTCTAATCTTTCATGATATCCAATATTAAATTCAACACTAATGATTAGATATTACCTTGTTTTACTGTCATTAGGTCATAAGTTAGATGTTGGGTTTACATAAAATAGGTTCCTTGCATATTAGAATCTATTTTCGTTAGAATTCATTTTGATTTCAAAGAAAGAAAGTAGATGGAACAATCTAGAACCCAAAGAAATGAGTTTCACTAAAAAAATATGTAAAAAGTTTGAGTGAAGTCAACAAATGATGAGGCAAAGGTCGGCTAATGAAGCTCCAATGAGAAGGGGCAGCCACATTTTGGCCGGTGACACGTATCAAACCCACTCACCATCTCTTCTTTGTTCAATCATATTTTATAAGTATAGTCAATTTTGAAAATTAGAGCACTGATGTTGACTTTTAATAATATATATTTCACATGAACAGAGTTTGTTCATTCACTCATTGCATGTACCACCTCATGTTTTTAAGAAAAAGCAAAAATCTGATGAAGAAGTCTCACCAAAACTATTATTAATTATATGCCGATTTTGTGTTTTCTGAATAAACTAAAATGAGTTAGATTCTTGTTCGGAGAATATTCGATCAACATAAACCATTATAATCAACGTCATATCAAAACATTTGTTATGAAATGAAAATGGTATAATCATTGAGCTGCTCTCGTTTCCAATTTTAAAACCACAAAAATCGAAAAAGAAGTTTGTGTGTATATAGTTATTGAAATAAAGCATATGTTCACTGCAAACCACAAATGTCAAGTAGGACACATTCGAATCAATTCATTACAGTAAACACTCACGTCTGGATTCGCATATCATCATGTCACTCAACTGTTACCATACATGATTGAGTGGCTTCTTGTTTCTGACAATGACTACCAAATGATAAACAAATTAAATTTCATGTACTCTAAATAAAATGGACCAACCACATTAAGTTAAAGTTTCAAAAACATAAACATAAGTTCTAAATAAAAATAACTAAAAATACGAGGTGTGGAAAATTCAATCGGTGGTAGAGAAACCGAGATCATGATCAGGTGCTTCAACAGATAGCCTTAGAACATCTAAAGCCTCAGAATCTTTAGACTTGAGTACTTGCCTCTGGTGACTCCATCAGGTGCAATCCAACAGCATTCATGTGACTTTAGCCACGTGAAGTGGTTCCTGCTTTTCCACAAGTGGGTCAAGTCGCTCTCCAAACATCTGTGTCCAACCAAATTAGTATAAAGATAACAATCTATATCAAACGTCTTCTTTAAAAAGATATTTAAAGTGAGATATTTCCTTATATAAATACACTAAATGCAAAAGCAAAAAATCGAAACCAAGCTAGCTTTCATGTGAGGTTAGGTGAGAGGAAGAGAGAAAAAGGATGGGGGCAAACCCGTGTGTGATCAACTGGATTAGCGGAAGCTAAGAGAAAAGTGAGCTTAGAGATTGGAAGTAAGGACCTTTCTGGTGATGGTAAGGAGCCTCAAGACCTATTGAAGAAGCACCCATTACCCATGACAGGTTACGGTGATATCTATCCTATCCAATTCAGTTTAATGATTACTGAAAAGCTATAAACCAAACCAAACTCTGTTAGTTTAACTTACTTCTTATGTTGTTGGATGTGGTGTGGGATGTTAGTAGCACCACGCTCAAATCCCATTCGAGGACTGGGCTGGGGTTGTCTCTGAAGAGGATAAGGCATGATGAAGTTTCATGGGGATAGAACCTGGACGCATCCCATGCATGAACTGAGGCATGAAATCCATATCCAATGGGCTGGGGCGGGACCAGGTTTGGTCTTTCTGGCCAATGTACTTGTGCTAAGGTGGATGAGGCATTGACACTGGTGCTCTCATTTGTGAAAACAGCGCCTGAAAAAACAGAACAACGTAAATATTATTCACACAAAACCAAACACATTTTTAAAAATATATGTAACTAAAAAACAGTTTAGTAAGAAGTGTGCTTGTCTATCTACCTTGCGCTGCGCAAGAGCTATGTAAAGTGGTTTCCTTCTTATAATCTCCCCATTCAATTCATTCAGCTGCATTGTTATAAATATTAGTTAACATCTCAGAAACACATAAAAAAAGAAGATACATAAGAATAAATTTTTTAACAACTCACGGCTCTTGGAGCTTCTTAAGGATTGGAATAAGCAACAAAAACCCTCTGCTGGTTACTTTTGGATTAATCATAACCTATACATATGACAACAATCCTATTAGAATGCAATAAAGTGTCTAATGAGTTAATTAGAGATAAAGCAGGTAAAAAAATCTCGTTTATTTAAAAGTTTTGGGGTTAAATTCTCTCTCTAATGTCTAGTCTAGGCATCCTGGGGAGATTGGTGTTTTGAATATGACAAAATACAGTTCAGTCGTCCTTTGTTGCTGGAGTCACATTAATGCGGTTGCTCTGGACTGGCTCAGCTTATTACCTTATAAACGTGTAATACTGATCATGTGGATTATCTATGTATTACAACTAGGACTGGACATTTTATCCGTTAAATTTGATTCGATTCGTTATTCGTTTCGATCTGTAAAATCTGGATATCCGTAAATCGTCGAAGCAAAGCAAATACTAAAATTTAATATCCGTTAGAAACGAATCAAATCATAAATACTAAAAAAATTTGAGCTGCATATCCGATTCGATCTGACATTATACAGATATATGTATATCTATAAATAAATATAGATTTTTATATGTATAATTTAATAAAATTATTATTTTAACATATCATTTTATTAATTTTATTTAGAATTTACTTATAAAATCTTTATAAAACAAAAAAAAATCAAAAAAATTGTGTGTTTATAAGAAAATTTGATTATTTTAGAAAGTTATGGAACATATAGTTTCATTTATTTTTTTTTCATTTTATATTATGCAAAAATATTTTTTTTGAAAATAAATTTTAGAGTTTTTCTTAATTTACTTGTATTAAATAAAGTAGATGAGATATCCACAAATATTCGTAAATATTCGCAAATATCTCAAAAAAATCCGGATATACGTAAAACCGGATATTCATATTTTTTTGAAGCAAAGCAAATCGGAAAATCAGATATCCGTAAGATACGAAGCAAATCACAAATACTGAAAATTATGGAGATAGAAATTATGGAGATATTCGATCTGTGCCCACCCCTAATGACAACAGTGTGGATTGGTTCATGTAGTTTTAAGTGAAGCCTTTATTCTGGTTGAACCCTGGTCTTCCAGTGTTGTTCACATCAGCATGGACGAACATGGAGCAGCTCTACAGTGAATATAAGTCTATGAAATTTAGAGAAAAGTCTTCTCACACTCTCCTATGTGTACTTCCAGTGGCAAGCTATCACAAAGGAAGGCAAGGCAGACCAAGTTTTCAACCAACATACGGGTATCTATCTACCTAAGTGTCTCAATTATTAAAGCATAAACGTGTTCATTCCTCATTATCAGCTAGAAACAGATGACCAACTCTTTGCCTTTGCACAAAACTAAAAGGCTAGCTAGAAGCCCAAAATGATCATGAGCAAAAAGCTTAACTCCATATCTGGTCTATCATCATCAAGCCCAACTACGACACCTTTTTTACTAAACAGCATAGTTTTTTTGTCTATCACATAAAAGGGACTGATATACAGAAGAATCATCATCCACGGGAATACATGCATAATACAAACTTGTAGTGTGTGGGTGGATAAAGAAATGTGTTTTCTTTTTTGAAAGTGTGGTAAAAAAAAATGAAATCAGGAGGAAGCTTCACATACGCAAAACCGCAGAATGAGTGCGCTCATACATATCTCCAGCCCTGCCATGACCCATGAGAGAGAGAGAGAGAGTTCACTAACTTAGCCCTTACTTTGTTCTTTGCTTCCTCCAACACAACAAATGTAATAAGAAGTATAAGCTCTATGTTGATGAGCTACTTTTTGAGTATATATCTATATATTATTCCATCTTCTTAGATTACATTTTCTGAGAGAAGAAAATGATTTTATGGTTGCATATTTCCTAGCTTACCGATTACTGTTTTTCACCAGAACGAGGTATAGCGGGTCAAGAGGAGAGAGACGGAATAGCTGCACCACAATGACTACGCTCGTGCCAAAGCTGAGAAAGATAGAATAAAGAACATGAATGAAAAAAACTATGCTTAATAGGTGATGATGAATGGATCTTCAAGGGTTAAACTGTTAAGATATATCGTACCTGCCAAGAGATAGCAATAGAGCAACCCAGAGGATTCCAATGATCCAGCTAGATTCTTTATACACAACCCAAACCTGAAATATATATAAAAAAAGAGAGTAAATGGCTCATGGACGAGCAAAACGTATATAAAAATATATGCAGAGTATTATATGATCTCATGACCAGAAATGTGATGCTAACACAACTCCAGTGTTCAAGATTACATCATAGAGTTTTGTAGTAGCAAACCAAAAGGAGGAAGAGATACTTACTGATAAAACCGCGACATTAATGTAGAAGCTAACCAATAAAACCACCATCCACCTAGAAGGATATATAAGAAAAAGTTGAAGGACAGTGTCAGATGATTCAAAACACACACGGAACAATGAACAAAAGAAAAAAAAAGAAACTGACGGGTAAAGAAGCTCCATGCGGAAAGGAGAACCATCAGTCCAGCAAGTGTAAATCAAAGCTCCGAGCATGACACAGCCTAAGGCACCAAACACAAATCTTGCCGCGACGACAAGGGAGTTCTTGTCTCTGAGACCCACTCCATCCCTAACATATTATTTATATTAATATGAATGACTAAAGAGATCACAAGACAAGAAAGAAACAAAGTTAAATGAAATGGGGGAAACAGAGACACATACTTGAAGGAATCACGAAGTAACAAATAGTACATAGGATCTTCAGAAGCCTCTTGAGGTGTCAGCTTGAGAAGTTGCATAAACAGATACACACACGTCGTCAGGCTGCCAAATACGATGAGGAGAATGGCCCAGAGAATAGAACCAAACCAAGTAGACTCCTTGTAGACAATCCAGACCTGATGAGATTCGAACATCAATCAAAAACCATTCAATCAGATTCTACAAATTATCAGGAAATTGAAAACGTACAGCAATAGGAACAATATTGATGTAGAAATCCAAAATCGTCGTAGTGAACCATCTGAAGAGACAACCAACCAAACAACATGAGAGTGAGTAAGATATAAATACATGTGAAAATGAAGAGAGATGGAAATAATACGGAGTGAAGACATCACGACGGTCTGGTTCGGGAAGGCCATCGGTAATGATGGTGTAGGTTAGAGTCGCGAACATGACGCAGAACATCACCGGTAAGAACACTTTCAGTCCCATCACTAAACTATTCGTCCCCATTTTTGTTACGCACACACACACACCTAAACAGAGAATTGTTCACGATGATGATCGACAGAGTTCTCAACTGAATTGAATTCCAAAAGAGCGTAACAAGTGGGATAGGAAGCGCCACGTCCTTCACTGATCATTCGGTACTGAACCGGTTTCGGTTTAGGTCGGTTTAACCTTTAAGTTCATTTCAATGTGATCAGATAGTGATGGATAAGAACGACTCATTGCTTAAGACCATGTCTCGAAATAGAGTATGTTTCCCTTATGACCCACACCACCATTCTCTAACCAACAGTTCAGTCACATAACAAGAATCCATATACACTATTGGAGAAGAAAGCTATAAACAAGCCACACAACAATGAACAATCTGGACCTCCAACACCAAGACTCTTTAACCTCTCTTTCCCAGCAGCATCCATTATCTAAATAGAACCAAATGGAGAATACTGATACAGAAACAGTATCATATTGATGTCTGTTTCAGAATTCAGACTAACACAAGGTTAAAAGAATATTACAAGAAACAAAAGCTAAGATGATGACAACTCGCAAAGAAAAAAAAACAGGCAATAGTTTTAATAGAAGAGGAATTAAAAAAAAAAGTAAATAAGTTATAACAAACGTCACTAAGATGAGACGCTTTCTGTAAGATCAGTATCAAAGTACCAAAACTTTTAGTATATGTTTGTTTATAAGGAAAGAAAAAAAAAGGATTCAAAAGAAAGTAATTTTGCGCTTCATGTTGCTGCAGAAGAAGACGAGCCCTTCTCTTTCACAACTTGTGCTTCCTCCTCCTCTAAAGCAAATGATTCATCCAAGAACCCTTCAAGCTTGGCTCTTTCCACACAACTTTTAAACTTCTCCCAAGCATCAGGGACATCTAAACACAGATCCTCAACAGACTCATTGACTCTTTTGAACCCTTTTGTCATCTGATAAATCGTCACTAGTCCTGACTCAAAACACACTTTCAGCAGCTTCCACACCCGCTCCTTCTTCTCTTGCTCCTCTATGATCCTCACCACTGACTTCTTCACAACCTCATGGTGAAAAAACGGCATTCCAAGCTCCTTCACACACCTACAAGCTTCTCCCAACTCTCCACCAGAGACATACTCTTCAAGAATTACTTGAATCTTCTCCTTCACTTCATTCACGGTGCACCCCGGCGAGTTTGTTTCAATGCCTCCTCCTCCCCAGCAACGTAAGATCCTCTCACCGGAAAGACGTGCTTTCAGCAATGTTTTCGCCGTCTGAATCACTTTCTCCCCCACGCTTGAGCCTGGCTGGCTCAGCAGTTCTTCCAAATCACGTGGAGCTAACACCTCGTCAACCACAGCTCTGGCTAAGAACATGGCAAGGTCTTCAACGACCACTGGGTTGTCTAAAGCAGTGTCGTCTGCAGATTCTATGAGCATGGAGAATGCGTTTCTGACATCTTTGGCAGGGAAACCAAGAGACGAGACAAGAACAGAAGCCATCTCTTTCTCTCTTTTCTTTCTATCCATTGCTAGAGTTATCAGATACTTGACAAAGATTGCACGTAGCTGACTCGAACATGCATTCAGCTCGGTTTCAAGACAATGTACAACCTCTAAAGCGTCTCCTGATAGGAAATATTCTCGGACAATAGATTTAACCTTGTCTTTACACACATTAGCCTTGGAGTTTTCAAATAACTTTTCACCTGAATCAGTAGAGAGCGTTTTCAGAGAAGAAGCACATAACCATCCCTCAGAAGCAGCTTTTGAGATGAAAGATTGTAATACACAGCGTGCCTCTGGTATGTCAAGAGACAAATCTTCAATCAAATCTATGATTCTGCTAAACCCTTTGGTCACTTGAGTGGAGTTTATGAGACCAACCTCAGTTGCTTCTTTCAACAACTCCAGCAGCTTTTCTTGCGCCTTACGCCTCTCCATTGCCATAATCAATGCTCTTTTAACAATCTCATGATGAAAGAAAGGAACTTTCAATCCTTTGATGCATCTAAAAGCTTCCTTCTTATCTCCACTCATCACATACTCTTTCAACAACTCGTTTATCCTTCCTTTCACATCCTCAGCTGTCCAGTTATCAGCTCCTCCCCATCTCTTCTCAACAACTTCTGCATGAAGCGGAGCCGCTAGATAGCTCTTCTCAGCCTTCTTCAACACCTCTACACCTTTTGAGTCATCAGGTAACAAGTTCATCTGCTTCTTCAGAAACGCAGGGGGAAGGATGTCATCAACGATAGCACGAGCCACAAAGACAGCAAGAACATCAACCGCGTCTGGGATATCTACGGATAGATCGTCTGCAGAAGTCACCAGCTTGTTGAAACCTCTGTAAACTTCTGGAGGGTCAATGACATCGGCGTAAAGCGTAGACAAGAGAAACGCAGCCATTTCTTTCTCTTTGTCATGTCTGTCCATAGCCATGGAGACTAGTTTCTTGACAAAGTAATAACGGTACTCAGCCATTCCAAGCTCCTTGAGCTCATTAGCAACTGATACAACATCGTTGGTGCTGAAGTATTCCTCGACAATGATCGTAGCCTTTTTCTTGTACTCACATAAATCTTCATCGAAGCTTGTTGGATCTGAATGTCCATTACCCTGGTTACACCAAAAAGTTACACATACATCACTCTTACAATGATACATTTTTTAATGTGCAAAAAGAGTTTCATAATGCTGAACATCAACTAGAGTACCTCGACGGTGTCATAAGAGTCATCATCTACAACGTCAAGAGACTCTCCCCAAGTTTCTACATAGTGAAGTTTTAAAACCATCTCAGACAAAACATAAGTAGATCATCATCTCCAGACAAAAGGGTATACCTTTTGAGGGGAGATCGTGTTGTGGACAAACAGTATGTCTATGACTCTTTAAAAGTTCCTCCGCCATGTTTGCTTGTGGCAATGGCGAAAAAGAAGAAGATATATTCAATTGAGAAATGGAGAGAGGATCCGTTTTAGACTCTACAAGTTCTTGATGTTGCTGCTGATTGTTAAACTCCATCGAATCCCTCCAATTCCTCAACTTTGGATTGTCTAACGATTAGTTTTGCATTCTCCAGACTAACATAAGAACCATTACCAAAAACGTAATCAAGCAAAAAAACAAAAAAAAAAAGCCTAAAACATTTGCTATTAGCCTATCATCACATAACAAAAGATAAGACGACAAAGAGCATACACTCCAACCTTAGATTTAATCTGTTCAAGTAATAATTCTCCAATAAACAATCAAACACGGTTAATCTACGCCAATTAATCACACTCCTTTTGTAAAACAATAGGAGAAAGATTCGAATATGATCGAGTTTTGTTCATCAAATATAGTTTCATCGATACATTCGAATGGCATGAAAAGAACAAAACAACAAACATGAATCTAAACTGAATCAAATCAAATAACAAAAACATGGATAAGAGATTACTCGAGAGGAAACGTGAACGACTCGGCCGGAGTTACACAGGGACACCGGCGATCAAGCGGGCGTCTCTGTCTTTTTTATTTATTTTTTTAATGTTTCTCGTTCCGTAACACGGTTATTTAAACACCTCCTTTGATAAAAAAAAAAATAAAAAAAATAACACGGTTGTTGTGGTGGTGACTTTTTATGTAACTGATATCTTTTTTAATTTTTTAACCTTTTTTAGGATTTTTTATTTTACCTTTTTTTGTTTTGCCCATGGAATCAGCCTTTCCTTAAGTAACAGCAAGTCACCTTTGGTTTTGCCTTTTGTCCGTAATTTGCTTCTGCTTTGACCACTACGGTCTCGACAGGTGTTACACTACCACGTCCCGTTCGAGTCATTCACGCTCTTTCACTCTATTTTAGTTTCCTCAATATTCCCTTTTTAGTTTAACCCCAAATATTATTGTGACGAATTCTTAGGTAACGTCACGCATTAACAATCTTATTATATGTGACTATCTATATCCGGTGCAATAATTTTTTAATATTATTGTAATCTAGATTTCCGATTCTCATTTTGAATAAAAAACTTCTAATTTATCTTCAGTTCATTAAATAATCATGTCGAGAAAAAGTTCTGTTAACTAAAATTTAATGTAGATGTTATTTATAAAATATTCTCTTCTTTTCACAAATATAATTGGACAAAAAATACTTTTTTGTATTTTACTTTGAATTTTTAAAAATTTAGTAATTTGTAACTTTCAAAAAAAATACTTTCATTAAATTACTATTACTTTAATTTTATTAAAAGTAATACTTATAGAAAATAAAATTAAAGTACTACTTATAGAAAATAATATAATTATGATATAAAATAATTTTTTATTAATGAACAATTCAAGAATATTATTTTTATGGATCGAAGAAAGTAATCCAATCTATTAATTTAGATTCCTAATTTTTATCTACTTAAATTGTCATTTAAAGTTCTAAATGGTACTACTAGAACTATTATAACATATATCATACCAAGCCTTCAGTCAAAAAAAAACATATATCATACCAATAAATTTATATATAAACAAACTGATATCTTTTATTATATACAAACCATATGGATATAACCAATTTTATCCTTGCTAAACAAACAACCTAACAAACAAATCCAAATATAAGAAAGATCTTATTTATGATATTATCCCAATTCCATTATAAGATAGATCTTTTTCGAATATTTTGTATGATTTTCTGAGTGGAACTGGTGATTTCGTAATCAATTTCGTCAAAATATTTTGATTCTTATTTTTGGGAGGTCCATTATGGAATCATTGGTTGATGAACACAGATGAGTTTACATAGATTTCAGCTTTAGCAGTTTTGGTCCAATGACTTCGATGGACTCAGCTACCAGTTGCTCAAGGTTGGTACTTCTCCAATTTCCTATTGACATTCACCTATGATTGGATCACTGTCTTTGAGATTTTTCCTAATGAGTGTTTAAGTACCTGGTTAACTTGCTAGAACTAGAAAGAGAAAGTTTTGATCTTGGATCTTAGTATTATCAGCTGTGGACTCAGGAAAATAATCAAATATGTGTGTTTGTAACCATAATGAAGCCATTGTATCAAAAATCTTATCCACGCATAATATTAATATTATTTGACCGAGTAGCATATTTTCTTGGTATAGTTTTAGAGTAGTGTTGATTAATTCCTTGAAATTGATGCTTATATTTGGAATATGTATATATTTTTCTGGAATATTCGCTGGGACTTGGTGAAGGTGAGGTAGACACTGTATTGTAACACGACATGTCCTTCATACCATTACAAAACCATTTTAAGCTAAGAGAAAATTGCCCCACATGCATTAGAGTAACCTTTTAGCATAACATAAAACTCAATCCTTCTTCACATCTATTGCTCCTTCATCGTTGCCTTCTTCCACAATGTTCTTCTTCGTTTCTTTTGTCTCTTCCATAGTTTCACCCTCTATATCACCATCCTCCTCTTCAACTGCAAGAAAACACCTCCTCACTACTAGTCTACTACCAAAATCTAGCCATTATGTACACCTTTTTGAAACAACACCACGTCAATATCCTATACATGGTCCAAAAACCTTACCTTCATCTCCAATGTTGTCAGTGTCTCCCATGTTCAGACCCTAAAATGAAAAAAAGCAACAACAAAGCATTAGTTTCCAATCCAAAGACAAGTATTGATAGTTCATTGGGCTTACATTGAAATCAAAATCTCCAAAGTCCATATCAGCTTCTCCTCCTACCAATAAATAATATATCAAAAAAAAAAGACAAGTCAGCTAAGTAAATAATGTAACTATTTAGTAAAAGTAATTCAATCCTTTTAACCTTTGTCTTCTTCATCTTCATCAACCCATTTATCCCAATCAACTTTCAAGTACACAGGAGGTTTCCCTTCCTGTTTAATCAGCCTCTTCCACCACTTGCTCTCACCTTTCTTCACCAAGTAGCATACACACCTCGAGTTCACACTCGCTTTGCTCTCCTGCAAATCAATCATCACCATTTCCACAAATTACCACAAAAAAAAACATTAAAAAAATGCAAGATCAATCATATCTATAACTGCACATACATTCACATCAACGTTGTCGAACAGATCAAGCTCCACCTCGTACTGTGTCTTGCTAGCTCCACTCGTAGCAGAGAAAAAGAACTTGCCTTGAGGCTCAAGCTTAAGCTTTACATCTTCAGCGTCTGGCAACTCCACTGTTATGTAAACCTTGTCCGACCTTTGCGCCCACTTCACCGTAGGATGTCGACTGGATTTTAAAGCACATCACAAACCAAACCAAACCAACCAACCAAACCAAACCAATACAAAGTCATAACCATCACAAAGCGTTAACATAACCAAAGAGAAAGAGCTAAAAGGTGAATGAACATGTACCTCATTTTTCTGACGATCAACGAGAATTCTTCAGAATACAGAACCAGAGGATTCAGACAAGTGGCTGCATATAAAAATACACACGGACCAAGTTCTGTCTCTAGAAGCTTCCGTTGTGTTCTAGTCCCTTTGAGAAAATCAAATAGATAAAAAAAATTAACGAACACCGTGTGGGCTTTTCTCCTTATTGAAAGGCCACTATTTATTTCACATGTAATGGGCCTTTGTGCGTGATTCCCATTCAGTCCACAATATGAAGGTTCCACCTCGCAGGTCCTATTAGTCGCCTTTTGTTGGGTGAGGTGAGCCTATTAACATCTGATCTGGTTTCCTACTACAATAGGTCATGTAACAGAGTTAAAACAAATATGATCAAAAACATATCAATTTTTATAATTTGATTTTTCCCCCTTAGTTTTAATATATCACCATGGAATTTCCGGACCTTAGTCTTATAATTTTCCATAGATCCAAGTCAATCTTAAAAAATACCATTCAAATAATAGCATTTTGTACCATGGATGAGTTGAATCTGGGGCATAAAAAAACTAACCCCCTTGTACTCTTGCTAGGCCACCAACATCATAAGTATGTTTTCTTATTTTTAAATTACAATAAATATGATATGAACAACTCTTAAATTATATGTTCCCCATACACATGTAAAACATTTTGATAAATTTTCATTTAAATGGGTGTAGAAGAGTGTAAACTCATTTGAAAGTATGTGGTTGTAATTCAACAAATATTTTGAAATATAGAGAAGTCCACATTATTTAGGAAAATAGAAAAGTCTATATTAGTGTACACAATTGATTGATTCGACACCCAACATTGAAACAATAAAAGGTAAAAACTGAAAGAGATGCGTATCTGGTAGGGGCACTTTGGGAAAGGGAAGAAAGCTGCATAAGGAAGAAACAGATCTTCACTGTGATGATTTAGTTTTTAGAGAATTGCAACATGGAACGAGAAGAGCCACACGACATGTTAGCAAGTTCACGTTCACGTATAAGTGGTCTCTGCAGTGTTGGGTTGGGTGGAATCTCAGAGCGGTTAGGTCTTTATTGACTTCGACCATTTCTTTTCTTTTTTGAATGAAATTGTGAATGATGTAAAGATTCTATTGGAGGCACTAAGTTGTACTCAATAGTTATGTTTTTTTGTTCTTTCCTAATGTGACAGCCACTATAGTTCATAAACCGTTTTATAAATTTCAGGTGGTAATCAATCTTTCATAGTCCATAACATTTATGAAGGAATAATTAAGTTATCTCTCCAAATACATATATTTAGACCATCATAAATATATTATAAAAGTAACACGTTATAGACAATACGAGATAAACCTAAAAAATTTTTAGAAAAAATTGAGTTGCAGTACCGACTTTAGGCATGTGCCACCAGTGCACAAGCACAAGATCCCACTTTATTTTTAGGTTTTTCTTTGTGTGTTTAGAGCCCTATTTTTTGTTTTTATTTTTGCAAAAAAATGTCCAAATTTTGTATTAATTAAAAATAAACCTTAGATATGATTTAGAAAATGTTTTGTACATGGCATAATTTTACTTTGAGTCAGGCTTATTGAGTTGTTTGTCTTCCATTTATGATTCAATTCATTCAATAAAATTTACCAAGCACAATAAATACTAATAAATCTATAAACATTCGTATAATTCTACTATATGATTAACTTAGATGTTAAACATTTAATGGTTCATGTAAACTTGAATTACATAACAGGAACAACAATCATGGATGAGATTATAAACGATGCAGAATATTTTGTTAGACGATTTAGTCTAGATGAAAAATAAACGAATTAGGTTGATAACAAGGGAATACTATATACTCTATAGTCTTTCTTACTGATTTTCATGAACATGTGATGGATGGATATGAGAAACCCTAAAGCATGAGACAACACGTATATCAAATAGAGAGTTTGATCGTGACAAAACCAAGCATAACCAATATGCATGTGCGGGATTTTTTTTATTATAGGACACAAATTGACATTTTTGTGGTTGTACAACTCCACTTCGTTCTAGTGGTGTCTTGTTGACGCAAGCATGCGGCTGGTAAAATCAACCACAAAGACAAAGCTCATGTGCTCTCTATTTCTCAAGTTATTTGTATATGAGTCAAAAGTGTTTTATGTTTATTAATTAAATGTTTGCGTTTTTTACATCGTTTTAATACGTCATAACGTATTAGTATGTGTATATGGAAAAGCAACTAGTTTCAAGAATTTACTATTTAATTATTTGAAAACTATGTTATACTCAATTTTAAATAGAAGAGAATATATAATATTTTGTTTGATCTTGTCCTATTTTAAAGCTTAGACCGAATGATTACTACCCACAAACTATTTAGATAAGTTTTCAATTAATTTTGACTACTTGAATAGCAATAGTAAGTTAGTAACCATGCATGCAATTTGATTACCTTTTCACATCGTATAGTGATTCCTGATGTCTTTGTTCTATCCAGTTTAGATATGAGCGTATATGATTATTTTCTTGATATACCATTAGATAAGAATCGATATTTGTCCTAACCAACAAAACGACACAACAGTATAATAGATTATGCTTCCTTCACTTAGAGCTGGATCATCACGAATCCAAAATCAGCAAGTTGATATGTCATACTTATATTGATGTATAGATAAGCATATATTCGAACTTACACTATGATCAAGTGAAAGAACTTTTAAAAAACATTTAGGATTCGGTGAGAATGTCTATTAACTCCGGAAAAAGAAGAGTAACATAACGAGGAATAATCAGGAAAAGACAAACAATTTACAGTAACAAATCAAATCACGACAGTATGATCTGAAATAGTAATAACTGAAAAGATTGTGAAACGAAACTTATTCTTACCACCATATAAAATCGAACATTGTCGTTGTTTATTAATTCTGGAATTTGGATTTTGGACAATGGGCATTTTCTTCTATTCTTATTCTTTTATGTGGCCAATAATTGAGAATATTGGAATTAGAATTCCACAAACGACATTATTACAAAACTTTTTATTTTTATTAATTATTGTTGTCGTTGTTGTGCTTGTTGGGGTGGGTTCGAATCAAAACATGACACTCCCAAGTATCGCCACTGTCCCATACCTTTGACATTATTATGATCATGTATGCATGGTCAGAGATATGCTCATCAATGTCATCCACAGTCGATCTATGTACGCATGCATGTTTAATAATTACATGCATGCCTATATTTGTGTGTGAGATTCATCACATACACATACAACCATGCTAAGACACTCGTAAACAGCACGTTTGTTAACATTTTTTAGATGGATTTATTGAATAAATATGATTTTCCATAGGGTGTGTAGGTGTGTGGCTCGTAGATGCTGATGCATGTAAGGCACTATACCAAACGAGTGTTGATTATTCTCACAATCCTTGGGCCAAATTCGTCACGGCATCTTTTGTCGTGAACGTCTGTCTATGCGTGCATCTTTTTCATAGTCATTCGTACGCGCACTTACCCTTGGAATATGATCAATATGATCTGTAAAAAGAACATTTAGATTCACATTTACCATATGATTCTTATAGATTTTATTGATCTTATCCAAATAACTTATTCCTAACAAACTAACGGTGTATTGGGTTAATGGTTTAGCGTTTGGAGTCAGTTCCAGTGTGGCCTTAGTTTGATTCTCGTTGGGAGGGCGGATTTACGCGATGCCTCGGTATCACTAAATGTGTGCCTGGCCTGGGGGATTAGTCAGCCCGGATCAGCTCCCGTTTATAAAAAAAAAACTTCTTTCAAGCAACTATTTGCACTAGAAGACAGTATAGACGATGATTATTAGAAAATGGTATTGGGTTTCACTGTCCAAGAAAACAAAATATGTTTAAGCACGGTATAGATGGTTGTATACACTTGTATTTCACTGTGTTTCCTGTAACATGTTAGTTTTAGTTCACGTAGACATAGTTTAATTCATCAACAGAGGTTTTGGATGGATATGCTCATGTAATTTAACTGTTGCAAGAACATGTAAATTTTTATAGCATGTTGTTTTTTATGTAGATATAATACTGATCAGTGGAGTACCCCTATCACTTAGTTATAAAACCAAATGACACGGAATCAATATTAATGGTTCTTAATCTGTGTGAAAATTATAGAAAACCATTCACTTGAAAACTGAGAAGATGTTATGTAGTGTCTTAATGTTATCAAATGAACCTTTGTTTTTAAACAGTAGTTAGTATTGAGATTAGTTGTAGCGCTCTCTTTTTTAAGTTTTAATTAATTATAATTTGATTAGAGTTCTATGTACAGCCATTCCTCTCTAGATTATGAATATTGTTAGCGTATCATCACGATGGAGTAACTATTTAAACATGTGAATTTCTTATTATTAATTAGTTAATCAAGTGGCTGAAAAAGGTTATCTTTTCGTTGTTCCTAATGTATGACATTGTATATAAATTCGATGCTCCTGTTGAAAATTCGTTTTTATATATCTTATCTACCTAAATATTTAGCCCTTGCCACTGTTGTCCAAAAGCGAGTAATTATATGAGTATCATGTGTTTAATCAAATTTATTCCATGAATTATTAATAAAAGTTAGGGGAGATGAGACATGAAAATATACAAGTGGAAGTTCGAAATCTATTAGTACACGATTTCTCCACATGTAACACACTCGGCTCGACCGGTTTTAACATGGACCGTATATTAGCAAGTGGTGGAGACCGCAGTCCCACTTGGTCCATGAACCGGACAGTGATGATACTCTTGTTTGTTATTTTATTGTTTTCTTCTTCTTCGAGATTTCTAACTAGAATTTGAATACTTTTTATATTCTCTTTGATCGGGAATAATCGGTACCATATTTTGTATGTCAACAATGCTCCAAAAAATATATTCTGATAGATACATATGAAATTCAAGGATTAAAGTAAGCAAAAAGAATAGAATTTCTAATATTGAAGCATGCAACAAAAAACCACAATAATATGGAAATATTTCAAATATACACATATTTAATTAATCTAAAATGGTAAGAAACGTATAATCAAAGTAGTTATTTTTCATTAATAACAGACTATTTTTATATATCAATACGTAATTTTGAATTTCATAGTATTACTTTAGCTCATTGTTAGGTAACACTGCGTGTTTCATTAGATGTATGGAATCACATTGGCACATACCACATCTTGCATACATAAACCTTGTGTTGCGTTACCAACCGATTATATGTCTCCCGACTAATTTCATAAATGAACTAGTATAACCGGGAAGGCTTAGTCCAACGTATATATATATATATATATATATATATATACTCTTTTTGTTTTATAATAAGTTTCATTTTAGATTTTTAATTTTACTTTAAAAAGATTTCATTCTAAGATTCCATTGTAACTTTGTACATTAAATCTAATTTATATCCTTTAAAATAATCAATAGATTTTTATTTAAATTATTTTTATTTAATTAATCATACATTAATTAAAAATATATTAGTTTATTATATACAAATTTCTTAATTTCCATAAAAAGTATCAAAGTAAGATTTATTAAAAACAGATTGAGTATATTATAAGCTCTTTTTTGACTTTACAACAAGGAAATGATTTTCCTTTTTGAAGATGGACTCCGATTTAGAAGAGAGCTAACTACACCATGTCTCAAGATCCTGTTGTGCAACCTTACCAAATTGGTGTGGACTTTAGCTCTTACATTTTTTCAAATGAATAATAATAAATACTTGCTAGTAATTCTTTTCAGTATTTAACTGAAATTCCTGACGACCACAAAACTCAACTAAACTGTATTTGCAAGTTTACTACTTTACTGACGTCGCCATGTGATTGAATCGTATAACAAATGCGTTGGGTGGATATCTTTTTGAAAAAAATCAAAGTTTGGGTAGGTAATCTACATCATCGTCAAATATATAGGGTCGATCAGAAATTATGCCTTTTCAGGAAAACAACAAACGAAAATATTTGGAAAGACTACTAGTTTTTGATTTTGACGAAGACCCTATGTGACTTTTTGAAACAACCTCAAATAAAAGACTCGTAAATTTGATAAATCGTGTAAATACTAAAAAATATGTGAACTTCTAAAAAAAAGGGACCAACGTTTATGGCATTTTCTTGGCCATGCGCGAGAATATTCGATCATTATTTTGTTAGGCTTAAATCAATTTATAAACTCAGGTATATTTTTATGGGAATTGACGATCTGATCATTATACACTATTAGTATTTTTTGGCACTACATTATTTGTACTCGACTTATAAGCTAGACGTTATGGTCGATAGAAAGTTCAGTTTAAGTTTGTGTTATGTACTACACTAGGATATATAGATAGATATTCATATATCTCTTATGAATTTGTAAGCATACGTGACGAAATTTCGTCGATAGTCACTGTTTGTTTGACACACACACACACAAAAACAAAAAAAATCGCGAATGGATAACGCGGAAAGCTGTTAGAGTAGTTATTACAGTATCATGATAACGAGTCGACAGTTTGATAAATCATTAAAAGATTAAAAGATATGTGTCGGCAACAAAGTAACCAGAGAGAAAGGGGGGAGGGTATGTGTAACCGTAAACAAGAAAGAGTAAGAAAAGTCCAAAGGGGTCAGTCGCCTAAGACGGCCGGCCAAAATCAACGTCGAGGATTGCTTCGACCAGAGATTGACCCGCGTGAGAGGTTAATTAATCAAATGTTAAAACAACAAAAAAGTTAACACGCGTAATGATAAAAAGAAGTTTAAGGAACAGGGAGTTAGTTAAGGAGCAGTTGGTAGTAAATGGAGAGACCCCACGAGTTGTGGTCTTCTCCGGCTCGGTCCAGACATAAAACAGCCATGCTGGACCACCTCTTCTCAACAAGCTCTCGACTGTATCTTTCGGTGCGAAGCAGCTCAGTGACGGTTTTTGTAACACGTGGCAACCAGCGTAACGTATACGTCCCCCAAATTCGTCATCCTCCTTTTTCTTTATGAATGAGAAATTTGGTCTAAAGCCCATACATCTCTTTGGGATTAGAATATATTAATGCATATCAGTATTGGTGAGTTTTTTCTAAATAAACTTTTTAACATTAAACTGTTAATCTATAATAGGTAATTATATAATTAAAATTTAATGGTGAAAAGAGATACCGATTAATATTTGTGGTGTGTTAACCTTCAACCTTTTTAAAAAAATTCAAACAAAAGACTTTTATGAGAATTTTTAACCTTTTTTGCTTCTTTCATATTTTTGGCTAGGTGTTACGTCCGTATATATGGATATAACAATTTTATGGATATTTATATGTGTATTATATATTTAAAGATCGCCATAATTAAATATTTTTATATACTTAATCATTTTCATTTTCTCCAAAAAAATATTTATTTTCTGTTCCATTTTTATCTAAGAAACACCACTAAAATTTATAAGATTATAAGAACGATATTCACATATCAAATATGCAATAAAGTAAAGTAAAAGAGTAAACCTTCATTGTTTTAACCATCACTACCTCTGTAAGTTACCTTTTAAAACCACTAACATATAATTTAATACAAAACTAAAAAATAATAAGTAAAATAAAAAATTGATCCTATCTTAAAATAAAAATTGATGCTAACTTAAAAGAAAACTTAAAAAGCGAATGGATTTGAAATAATAATAATATTTCTTTGGTTTCGTCAATAAATATATACACAAATTTATTTTACTATTTTATTTATTTTATGAAAGAAAAATAGGTGATGATCATCATGAGATAATATGAAACACCAATAGCTAATATCAAACAAATCATTATGTGCATACATATTTCCTTTTTTCTTTTGTAATTTTCAAAAGCTTATAAATTAAACTTTCTACTTTTTATTGAAAATACCACTCAATTTCTAAAATATAATCAATAATACAAATGATCCCAAAGCTGATATAGATTATTCTTAGGATGATTAACTTTTAATCTTTGTATTCAATGTATAAATTACCAAGAGTAATGCTGACTTAATCTAAAAGAAAAAAAAATGTTTCTTTCGATATACTTCCTTTGTTTCATAAAATAGACTTTTTAGTGTTTTCATACATATTAAAAAAACTCATTAAATTACTATAATAAATGTATTGTTTTCTATAATTTTTAATTTTCAATAAATTTTAAACAATAGTAAATCATTTTTTTTTAATTTACAATATTTTCATTGAAAACACAAAAAATCTATCTTTGTAAAACTATTTTTTTTTTCTAAAAAGTTTATCTTAGTGTAACGGTGGGAGTATTTATTTTGAAAAGTTAGATTCTGTAATGCTTTAATATTGTTTACATTTTCTTGCATTATTCTTTTGAGCTATGCATGCATGGTGTGATTCTGTCATCTAGAAGACCAAGTTGCCCAACATATTGATTTAATACAGAAACTATTTGGATACATAGCCTTAAATACTAATTTGTTTTTTTCCTCCTTTTCTGGGTTTCTTTATGTCGTAGTGTCATATTCTCAATTTCACCAAATTAATACGTTACATTGAAAACCCCTTCAAACATAATAAATATATGTTGACATGAGAAAACATAACATATATCTTTACTCGACAATTACAACTAGAAATATGAAATACATGGGTCATCGAACCCATCTAAATCATAAAAAATTGGTAAAAATACTATAAATTGAGTATTACTTTTCAAATACCCTCAATTAATATTTAAATTTATATTTTAATGATTGTTATTTAGGGTTTAGTGTTAAAGATGTGGATTGAATTTTTAAATATTTTATAAATATTTAGAAAAATTTAGTCTATTTTTATTATATATTTAAGATATTTTGAAAATAATCATTTATTAATGGTAAATTTGAAAATTGATATTAAATTTGTAGTAGAAATTTCTCCAGTTACATGGTTTGAACGAACTATATAGGTTGATCCATATAGTTAAAATGAATGTTGGTTAATATGTCCATAAGAAATCGAAAGGTGTTAAGCCAACTTAAAAAAAAATATTCAGTATATATAGCACCATATAAAATTAGAGAAATTGTTAAGAATATCAAGTTATAACATTTCTCAAAAATATTTTCAAACAAAAATATATTGACATTTGATTTTACATTTTAGTGATTATTGTTTAAGGTGTAGTATTAAAAAGTGAGGTTGAGTTTTTAAATGTTTTATAAATATTTAGAAAAAAATAGTTTAATCTATTTTCATCATAAATTTAGAGTATTTTAAAAAATAGTTATTCATTAGTAGTAATTTAAAAAGTGATATCAAATTTGTGGTATAACTAAAAATTTTCTATAAATTTATCATTAAAAATACTTTCATTTTTGATAACTTATGTTTGTAAATAAACATCGTAATATATTTTTAGAAACGTGCCTAGGATTTTGTCCGAACTTTTCCCTATAGTATAAAAAATATTTAAGTGACGGGCATGGTGTATAAAATCCGTAAAGGATTTGGAGAGGAAAATAAAGCGATTCAGATGCTTGATTCGACTATCTTATGTGATGGTTCCATGGTTCTAGAAATATGCTCAACCAGGAAAAAGGCGAGATTCTTTACTTAGCTAGATATTAGTACCTTTTGAGCTGATGATTTGAAAGAGATTTAGTAGGTAATATTAATAGCAACGTTTTAGTATCAAACAGTGGTTAGAGTCTAGCATATACTAATTGATATTTTCAGCTTGACAAATTGTGTTGCCTAACTCCTTTTTTCTTATAATTGAATAGTAACTTATTATTCTCGAATGATCACATATATGGGTGATTTGCGTACACGATATACATAAATGAAACAGTTTGGCGAATTCTTTGTATATATACATAATGCATTATTATTCTTATAGAAATTTATCTAACAAGATTGTTTTTACTAGATTCAGATTCACATTCACATGTCGGTGTTATCCAGTGTAACGAATGGATATAAATCTAACCATATATATATAGGACTACTCATTAATCAGTTTTGTGAAAATTCATTCGACTTACACAGGTCAATTAGTAACAACCTATGCACACTGTCTGATGTACTTGAGACAAGTTGAAAGATGCGTCTCGGTGAAAAGTTTGAGGTCAGTGTATTTTTCCATATGAAGGCAAGTTCTTGAACTTTTTGTGTGCTTTTGTTTCAAACTCTTTATAGACAGATTGCTTTCATTCACTATCTCAATCTTTAAATATTAGTATTTTAAATATATATTTTTTTCACTTAATCATTTAGTTTTTACCAATATATATATATATATATATATATATATAAACTAAATATAATATAATATCTGATTGGTGTTTCTTTACCATTTTGGTAACTAATGCACCGTCTATTTGGCCACCATCCTAGGAGAATAGGTGGTACAAACTAGAGTGTTGTAACATGGTAAAATAAGCGGCACCGTCTATTTGGCCACCATCCTATATGCAACAATAAGAGTAGGTGGTACAAAATAGAATGTTGTACAAATGACATTTAAGAAGAGAGTCTGTTAAGCTTATCTTACTAAGGTGTGTACCACCTATTCAATGCTAACTCTTGTTTTTTTTAACATGAGACATGTGATTGGTCAACTTGATTCTAACATTTAAACTATATAACTCTAATATTCAAGCACTCGGTTATGCTAGCTGCAGCCTATCACTTTTAGAGTAAGACCCTAGAAACAAAACTACAAGTAGACCAAACTGAGTACGTAAGAGCATCATTACGGTATTTTTCTGATTTAAAAAAAAAGTTTAAAAATAGATCAATCACGGACCACAACGTATTAGTGAGATCTGTGAACAGTGCAAGAATCAAAAGAAAAGAATGCTTATTTAGGAATTTTAAGAATTAGTTTTTGAGGATGGTAGTGGATCTCATTCGTTAAGTACCTCCTTAAGCACTTTTGTTGAATGTGCTCTAACAAACCCACGGTAAATACAAACACTTTTGTCCGTTAGCCGTTAACTTATGACACAACAGTCAAATGTTTTAAAGACTCTTTTGTTAATGAAGTCTCCGAGTGACCCCACTCCTTTCTTTGACTAATGAGTCATTAACTGAGTCAGTCTAACCGTTTTTTCTCTCTTCGTTTTGTTTATCTGCGAGTGTACGTAACCAACCTTCACCGTTTGTTCGAAGGCGCGTGAACGTCACTCCTTTCTTCTCATTTTTATGACGTGTCTTGCTCTTTTTTTTTCTTTTTCAGAAATTCGTTAATTATTCTTTTTCTACCGACCATTCCTATACTTTATCTTAATTTTTCTTTTAATTATCCGAGTTTTTGTATTTGATTTCTATTTCCTTTAATGATTTTTAAGCTGTGGTATTCACTTTTGTTATCATTGTGGAGTTTGGTGTTAACTTCTCTTTTCAGAAATAAAAATATTTCAAAACTAAAGTACACACGTCTTGTGACTTTTAACTCATGTTAAATGTTATCCCAACAAGTATTAGCTCGAAATTTCACAAGTAATTTTGTTATATACGTAATAAAGGCCTTGTTTTATGGATGTATATTTTCAGAACTTGAAAAAAAATTATTCAATTTAAGGATAGCATTGGGAATATCGGACGAGTTAGTCAACTCAGAAGTGATAACATCTTAGTGAAACGCATACAAACCTTAAATATAAACAAACAGCTGGATATAAATATAATCTTAAATGTTGAATCAGAGAAATAAATATTTACTTAATTGAAAATAGAGGAGAGGCAGTTAAATAGTAAATGGATAGTTTACTGAAGTCAATCAGACAGCTGGATATAAATATAATCTTAAATATTGAATCAGAGAAATAAATATTTACTTCATTGAAAATAGAGGAGTGGCAGTTAAATAGTTAATGGATAGTTTACTCAAGTCAATGAGTTAATTAATAACCTCTATTTCCTCTTTATTCCTGTACTGCCATAAGGTTGTTGATCCCTAGAACTGGTCGACACCACGTCACTCGAAATCTCTGATCCATAATTTATTGAATTATCTACAACTTTTCCTCAATATTTTTAGTTTTTCGTCTTTCATTTAAATTGATTTTCCATTTAAAAAATGCAGATATTCTTAGAGTGCAATCTTTCTCTAGGTTTGCGTTATTTACTTCGGAATGTTTTTTATATATATATTTGTATATTATATACTATGTATTAATTTAATATTATAATATTAAAATCAATAAATTTTTAATTTTTTCATATTTCTGAATCAAATGCTCGTACTTAAATGTTTTTAAAAGGAATACGTACCTTAAAAGTCTAGATTATACTTATCTGTGTTTATCCTAGCCACGAACCTCAAGGTTCGGATTTTTCTCTTCATCTTATTCATGTTATCAATTAATGATTAAAGAAAGATTATTATGATCTGGTGATGTATATATTTTGACTCTTTATCATATAATTTTTTTTAAAGAAATGAAGAAACGTAAGAAAAAACTGAGGCAAAACCCATGTTGCCGAGTCATTGCCAACGACGGGTGCATAATGATGGGAACAAAGCACAAATCTTTTAACGCAAACTAACTACAACCTTCCTGAAGGGGTCCCAATCCCCGACCCTCATGTTTTGGAATTAATAAAACTACAAGCATTCACCCAAAATAAAAAGTATAAGGCCATTATAATTTTTCATCTGATTTTATTGCTTAATAAATGTTATTTCATATTAATTTTACACACATTTGCTTTTTATTATTATTATAATGGACCATTAAATCATTTGCATATGAACTGCAATGATACTGTATCCACTTTGTTTTGTGGGAGACATTTACCAGATTTTGTTAAATTCGTTTTCCCCCTTTTATGAGGTTATTGATAGTAAGTGCAATCTTCTTTATTTATTTCTCAACTTCCAATTTATTTTCCTTTTTTCATAAAAGAACTGTTAAATCTTCGTGAACAGACAAACATAAAGCCATTGTATTTGAAAAAGAATAGCTTGAATGTGAACAAATTATATACTCCCTCTGTTTTATAATAAGTGTCATTCTAACCATTTTTTTGTTCTATAAAAAGTGTCACTTTACAATTCCAATGCAAATTATACTTAATTTCAGCTGAAAATTAATTGCAAACTGCATTGATTTTATAAATAATTTTATTTATCTACATCACTATTGGTCAAACAGATGTAATTAATAACAATTTACATATATTTCATACACTTTCTTAATTTGTGTGAAAAATGTCATAGTGACACTTATTCAATAACGGAGGGAGTATGATTTTTTTACAAGGCTATGTGAATGATTTTATTTTATTTCATTTTAATCTTCGGGTCGATTAAATGAAAATAAATATTAAAAAAAATGATTTTACCCGCTAACAATAATATTCCCATCACAATGTTTCAATAATTTACAGGACATATATATCTACCAAATCTTAGTCTATATAATTTGATATCATCATGACAAACAAGTTTAGTCTGCAATTATCTTGAGATAGATTAACAAAAAAACGTCTTCAGGTAGACATTTACATTCACACCAATTTAGCTTCTCTCTACTATCTAAATCTTTAACCAAACAACAGTTTTCTGTCTAGTTATTTCTCTTCGACTTACCGACATCTATTTCGTTTGCTCTATTTTCTACTTTAATCTTTCTATTTCACACTTATATATACCTTCATTCTACAAACTTAAAATTTTGGGAAAATTCCTTTAAAATAATAGAATTTTGTGTGTTTTTATAAACGTTCTTTTATTTAATATTAGTAAACTGTAGATTTGATTTTTTTATAGAATTCTTATTAGTTTAACTTTATTGAAAGTTGATAATTATACAAAATAAGACATTTATGATACATATTTAATGTGTTTTTAATATTTGTGAACAAGTGAAAATATTATATTTATAGAACTAAAAGAGTATATAATACTTTCTTTTAGTTTATATTGTTTTGATAAATAAGGTTAATTTTCCTATAATATGTGTATTTTATTTTAAAACATATATATTTCAAAATCATGCAAAAAAAGAACTATGAAATCCATAACTATGGGAGTGACTGGTGATGGTTATGAGTGTTTTACACAGTCTCAATTCTCTACACAATCAAATTTTAGTTAAAAACAGTTAAGCTTTCTCTTTAGTACTTTTAAAATTTTGAAATAATTCTACAAAAATAAAACTAAATCTAACCATAAAATATACAAATCTATTCTATTAAAATAGAAATCACAATTCACTTCATGTGTGATTTTTTAATTTAGACCATCTCCTAAATAATTACTTTAATAATTTTTGCTATTTTCATAACAATATTATTTTATTGTTTCTTTCTCTAAGCAAATAAATAAGAGTATCTTTAATGAAATCTTTTTCTGATTTCATTCCTAAATATATGTTTCTTAATTTTAATATGTGATATTATTATTTTATATAATTTTAGCTAAAATATAATCATAGTTTTAATTAAAAATATCATTATAATGTATCTTTTCATCTAAATTTTAAGAGCAATATACAAAAATTATTTATATAGTTTTTAAATCATATGATAATAACAAAATTTAAAACATTACAAATATATATCAAATAAGGAGGTAAATATGCAGTGACATAGTTTATAATTCTCTTATATTTTAAACATTCACCATGAATTGATATATCTTTAATAATATTTTATGCTGCTCTTATACATTGTAAACTTAATTAATTGGCATATACACAATGATATATAAATTTAAATAATTTATTCTACTTTTCTATTTGTAAAATATTATACAAATAATTTATAAAATAAATGTACCAATTATTTCATAGCTATTTGATCCTATATTTGGTATATAGAAAAATTTCGTCATGTAATTTTGAAACAAATACCAATATAAACTAATTTTTAAATAAATAAGTGTATAAATGTAGTTAAAGATATTAAATAATTAGATTTAAAAATAAATAAATAAAAAATTAATTCATGTAATAAATATGATCAGATGACAAATAATATATGTAACATATTATTGTAATTGACATAAAATCTTAAAATAAAATAGTTTTACTAAAATAAAATGTTAAAATAATATGAATAATCAAATTCAAACATTAAATGATAAAAGAACATCCACACGGTTGCGCGGATCGAAATCTAGTTAATTGTTAAAGCAAAAAAATCTAAAGGCTATAGCGTCTATCAATCAAACCCTATACTATTACACAATCACATCTCAGTTACTAGTGAGTGCACGACGTTGCTTATAGGTGCGAGATAAAAGAACAAATCGACAAACATGTGATCCTAATATCTTAATAAGACCCAGATATGCCTGCTTATCTTCATTTAAATGTGGATAAGAGAATATATAGTCAAACTGCCTTAAATATTTAAGACAACCTCCTTTATTATTTTTTCGAAACCATACTGATTTTCTTGAAAGGTCTTTTGTTGAAATATTTTGTTTATGCTACTATTCTCGATATTTATTCTCTTCAGTACAATATTTTGTAAATTATCTTGAAAGCATAAATTTGATATTTTTAAAATAAATGGTGATTATATATACATACATTAAATAACACACCAATTATACATGTGTATATGTCAAGGTATATTTAAAATATTTGTAAGTATGATTGACGTCATTGTAACAAAATAACCCCTCCTCTTAGTTGGTTATTAGTCACATAGAAGAGTTGAAAATACAGATATATAACCGTCCAAAACTATAATCAATTCACCTAAATATCTACAAAAGGAGATGTTTAAATTTACCATTATGCTTGTTTTCTAATAATTTGATAAATACAGTATGTAGATTTATGTGTATAATATCCTATAGTTAAGCTTACGTCTGAAAATAAAATAATACTAATAGTTTATGAAACATAGTGTGACACCAAAAATTATTCCAGTGACACTCGGTTGGATCGAAATTCGAAAGTTATATTCTTTTACTTCTCTTTTACCTAATTTAAAAATCACAAAATTATATCAGTTCGAATATATCTATCAACATAGTATATGCTCTATCCGAATTTCTCGATTTATGGTTTGTGAAATATATACTTTCACTAATTTTCATTGTATATAAAAGTAAATTAAAAAGGTGAAAAGAAAATAAAGTGTCAGAGAGAATCGAAGGTCCACATCATGATAAGAGAGAATTTAAGTTCGAAAAATAGAGATTAATATGACGCTAAAAAAAGGAAAAAAAAACAATTAACATAAAATTTAATTTAAGGAGGACACGTGTCAACACTGTACCCTACACTAAAGAGACATATCTTCTTTTTTCTTTTCTAAAGCCTCAACTCTAACTTGTCTCCTCTTCGGATAATCCTAACCCTCTCCTCCTATAAATACCTCTTCACTCTCCCCTACTTCTCCACCATTACAACCATCAGAACCACCACCGGAAAAAAAAAACAAAAAAACAAAACACAAACCCTTTAAAAAAAACAAAGTTTAGTTTTTTTTTAATACAAAATGGAGAAAGGTGCCAACGGTTCCGCGGCGTTGGAGATGCAAACGTCAGAGCTCGATCAGCCGGCGGCTCTCCGTAAGATCATATCGGTGTCCTCTATCGCCGCCGGTGTACAGTTCGGTTGGGCTTTACAGCTATCTCTGTTGACTCCTTACGTGCAGCTACTCGGGATCCCACATAAATGGGCTTCTCTGATTTGGCTATGTGGCCCAATCTCCGGCATGCTTGTTCAGCCCATCGTTGGTTACCACAGTGACCGTTGCACCTCAAGATTCGGCCGTCGTCGTCCTTTCATCGTCGCCGGAGCCGGTTTAGTCACCATCGCCGTGTTCCTTATCGGTTACGCCGCCGATATAGGTCATAGCATGGGTGATCAGCCTGACAAACCGCCGAGAACGCGGGCTATCGCGATTTTCGCTCTCGGGTTTTGGATTCTCGACGTGGCCAACAACACTCTCCAAGGACCATGCCGAGCTTTCTTGGCTGATCTTTCAGCCGGGAACGCTAAGAAAACGCGAACCGCAAACGCGTTTTTTTCGTTCTTCATGGCGGTTGGAAACGTTTTGGGTTACGCGGCGGGTTCTTACAGGAACCTCTACAAAATTGTCCCTTTTACCATGACCAAGTCTTGCGACCTCTACTGCGCAAACCTCAAAACGTGTTTTTTCCTCTCCATAACGCTTCTCCTCTTGGTCACGTTTGTGTCTCTATGTTACGTGAAGGAGAAGCCATGGACTCCTGAGCCAACCGCAGACGGGAAAGCCTCGAACGTTCCGTTTTTCGGAGAGATCTTTGGAGCGTTCAAGGAGTTGAAAAGACCGATGTGGATGCTTCTTATAGTCACTGCACTGAACTGGATCGCGTGGTTCCCTTTCCTACTCTTCGACACTGATTGGATGGGGCGTGAGGTGTACGGAGGAAGCTCAGACGCAACCGCAACAGTGGACGCTAAAAAGCTTTACAACGACGGAGTTAGAGCTGGTGCGTTGGGGCTTATGCTTAATGCGATTGTTCTTGGTTTTATGTCTCTTGGTGTTGAATGGATTGGTCGGAAAATGGGTGGAGCCAAACGGCTTTGGGGAGTTGTTAACTTCATCCTTGCTATTTGCTTGGCCATGACTGTTGTGGTGACTAAACAGGCGGAGGATCACCGGAGAGATCACGGCGGTGCTAAAACTGGACCGCCTGGTAATGTCACCGCTGGTGCTTTAACTCTCTTTGCTGTTCTCGGTATTCCCCAAGCTGTAAGTGTCTCTTTCTCTGTTTGTTTTTATGGTTTTGTGTACGTTAGTTAATTATTATTTTTAAAAATATTAGTAATTAGTAACGTAATTTGACCAGATTTTTTTCTAATTAAAAAATTTAATTGCAGATTACATTCAGTATTCCTTTTGCACTAGCTTCCATATTTTCAACCGATTCTGGTGCCGGCCAAGGTAAATTTACCATATTGAGTCATTTTATTTAATTTAATCACACGCTTTGTTTTGGATAATGTAAGTTGACAATCTTCTTAAAGTGTCGGGACCTAGAAAAGCTATATGCATTTAATACATACAGATTCGTAATTTAATAACTTATTGAGGTCGTAATATATAAGTCACCGATATTTAATATATGGGGTTTCATTCACCATACGCAATATATAATAATAAAATAAAAGTTTTACCATACCTGAGAATTTGAACAAAAAAAAAAATCATACCTGAGAAAAATTATAATCTTGAATTAATAATTTTAATCTAAAGATTTGTATGTTTCATTCCAACAGGGCTGTCCCTAGGTGTTCTGAATCTGGCTATTGTCGTCCCACAGGTATAAACCGTTTGAAATCAGTTTTATTTTATTTTTTGCTTAAAGGTTTTCAAAGTCTGATATGTATTGTTGTTTCATTAAAACGTAGATGGTGGTATCTGTGGGAGGTGGACCATTCGATGAACTCTTCCATGGTGGAAACATTCCGGCGTTTGTGCTAGGAGCAATTGCGGCCGCGGTGAGTGGCATATTGGCTTTCACGGTGTTGCCTTCGCCGCCACCGGACGTTCCAGCTTTCAAAACTGGAGCTATGGGATTTCATTAAGTTTTAGCAGTGTTTGTGTGGTTATGTTACTCTCATAAAACATTTGGTCTTATTGTGCAAATCCTACATAATGAGAAAAAAGGAAATTAATCTCATTGGGTTATTAGGTTTGTATTTCACCTTAAACCCATTATGTTCCTTTTTTTTGTAACTGAAATTTTCAATTTGGAGTATATTTCACATTTTGCCACCTTCAAGGCTTCATTGTTACTACTTCATTATTTGGAATCTTTCAGTCATATCTCAAACAGGAAGAATTGTAATTAATCTAGAATAAGAATTATATATTTTTGGATTGTTTTGTTGTTTTTGTCAAGTATATTAGAACGGAGTTATACATGTAAATATATACTTTTAAAAAAATCCTAAATGCATTATGTTACCTTGCTCATAGTTATACATACATTGAGTTTTGCATAACCAAGATACCTTACCTTCAGTTACAAGCTTCTTCCTTATGTTTACCTTCAGTTATAAGCTTCTTAAACTATTACATCGGCTTCAAGTACAATTTTTCCTAACAAATATAAAGCTAAAGTTAGGATGAGCTAGGCTGATACCATCTTTGATGAGTGTAGCTACAGAGTACTTTCAACCATAAGATCCTGATGAAGAAATTGTCTCCTACAACAGACCAAATACACAAAAGTTCAGTACATTAAATTCTTTATGAGCTCCTGATCTGCAGAACTGAATTAAATATTCGGATTCAAACCTGTAAGTGTCTGATTGTAAAGCTGATTTTTTTGCTTCAGTATAGTTTCAAATTACAAAAAACAGAGCACAAAATGATGAATATACATTTTTATTTTTGGAGGATTAAAATAAATAAAAAAGACAGCTCTCTCAAATATCAATTTTTAAGTTTTTTCATAAAAGTAATTTTAAAATGATCAAAATAGTTTTTTTTTTATTTTAAAATTTTTAATTTTAATTTTAGTTTTTAAATCTCATTTTCAGAGTCTCACCAATAACTCTAAACGATAAGTCTAGATTAGTTAACTCAAAAATATACATGTATATATACACTTTTTAATAAAATCTATTTGATAATTTTTCTTTTTAAAAACTATTATTTGTGACAACAAGTATTAGAGATATCTTACCATATTTCTCTAAATAAAATGTGCTGATTAATATTTTAATAAAGAGAGAGAGAGCCCGGGCGGGCTAAACCGGAAACCCGAAGAGTACGTGGGTGGGCCTTATCTTCATCTTCCTCACCACACACACACGCATACTCGTGAACTTTCAGTTTCAGACTTTCAGAGTAACCTCATCGGGACCTTTATGATCAAATCGAACATGCTACTCCATACGCTATCTTCATCGTCTCCTCCCATTCACCGCCTCTATCTCCATCATTCTTCTTCTGGGTCTCTCAAGTTCCATCCCAAAACGATATCTTTACAGGTAAAAGCTCCACCTTTCTCCCAAAGAATCTTTCTTTAGTCCAATTCATTGAACTGTTGCTAATCTTCCTCCATGTTTTTGGATGAAGGCAGATACATGGAAGGACTTTGGCTATTCGATCTGCACAACTTGCTCCAAGAGGCTTACCGGTTTTGAAAAAAGCATCTTTGAAGAAGCTACCAAGCAAAGGATCTACCTTTCTTCTGGGACAGAGCTTGTTGATGATCTCTGCTTATCCACAGTTGGCATCAGCGTCAGAAATCATGAAGCCTGAACCGGTTTACGAAGTTGGAGAGTTGTTTGAGCTAAGTATTCAGCTTTCTTACTTGCTGTTACTACTGGGTTTGCTTGGAGTTGGTACTTTCTATGTGATTCGTCAAGTACTTGTCCGCAGAGAGCTTGACCTCTCTGCCAAAGAACTACAGGTATTTGATTGTAATCCAAGTCTTAACCTTTGTGGTTGATAAGATAGATTAGAAGAAGAAACTGAGATTAAAGGTTGCAGAGAACTTATGAAACAAAGTATTGATGCCTCTTATGTTTTTAGCAAACCACATTGTTATTAGACTGACTCAAGTAAGTAGTCATGCTTTTTGATCAAAACCAATGTTCAAAAGATGGCTAAGAAGATTTTTGTTTAGGCGAGCGCCTAAAATATTGAGCCGATTTGCCAACTAGGTGGGCACCTAGATCGAATTTAACACTGATCAAAACTGTGTTATATGGTTTTGTTGTCTGAATAATCTGAAGGAGCAAGTTAGGAGCGGGGATGCAAGTGCAACAGAGCTCTTTGAGCTTGGTGCAGTGATGCTGAGACGGAAGTTTTATCCTGCAGCCAACAAGTTCTTGCTTCAAGCCATCCAGAAATGGGACGGTGATGATCAAGATCTTGCTCAGGTAATACAAATTTTACACACACGCACACACAAGTACAAATGACTAAGTACAATTCTTGAGACAGGTCTATAACGCTCTTGGAGTGAGTTATGTCCGAGAGGAGAAGCTGGACAAAGGAATCGCTCAGTTTGAAATGGCGGTGAAGCTGCAGCCTGGTTATGTAACAGCTTGGAACAACCTTGGAGATGCTTATGAGCAGAAGAAGGAGCTGCCTTTGGCTTTGAAAGCATTTGAAGAGGTTTTGTTGTTTGATCCTAACAATAAGGTGGCTCGGCCTCGACGAGATGCGTTGAAGGATCGTGTTAAGCTCTATAAAGACGTTGTCGCGGTTAAGTCCAAGAAACGGTGACTCGTCTCTCTTATGTTACTTTGTAAGGACATTTTATGTTATTATGAATATGAAACTTGTTTCCTGTGTTTGTTACTTTTAACTTGGTAACCAATAAAATCACTCATCTTATTATTCGGAATCGATACAAAGTTTTGAATAATAATAGATAACATAATGGGAAATAAGCTCTCACACAAGATAGATACTAAAGAAGCAACATAGTTTATTAGAAGATGTTCTGAGCATGCCATAAAGAGGTTGTTGTGGTCTCAACTCTCAAGGACACTTGAGCTTATTGCCATGTGTACGGAGATTAGCGTAGCAAGGACATGCTGCTGCGTTGCCTGAGGTTCCCGGCGGCACGCACTGACACTTGGCGCAGCAACTTCCACACGCTCTGTAACAAACTTTCTTCCTCGACGTCTCTCTACATCTCCTCGCACATGCATACCCACAATCTGCAAATATTTGGCTCATGCATTATTAAGTAGAACGTTGTCGAAAGATGCTGAAAACAAACACCTGACGTGGTACATCAGTTTAGTTTAAAAGCATCTGTTGGTGCTATTACGTTTCTGGTTTGAAATTTTGGTGGGAAGAGCAGTGCCGTCTTTAGATATGTGCAAAAAGAACATTTGTACTAGGTCCACAATCTTTTTGCAAAATTTTCAATAGCACTTACAGATTTTTTTTCAAATATTTAATCTTTTTTGCAAATATAATTTATTCTTTTCGATAAAATTAGAAGATGTATTGCTAAAAATACCATAAGTTAAGTATAATTTTTAAAAATATCATTAATCAAAATATATTAACATTTGAATTTACACTTTAGTGATTATTGTTTATGGTTATTGTTAGGAGTGGAATTGAGTTTCTAAATTCTTTATAAATATTTTTAAAAGATAATGAAATCTCTTTTCGTTATAAATTTAATGTATTTTTGAAAATAAATTTTTACTAATGACAAATTTAAAAAATGGTATTAAACTTATGGTATAACTGAAATTTACCAAAACTAGAATTTGCACAAGGTCCACTGAAATAATGAGATGGATTTACGCAGTGTGATTGGTTTCAGTAAAGGTTAACTTGGGATTAGGTGGAGATTAGGATCCAAAGCCCAAACTCCTCCTAGTTAACCAAAAGAAAAATGCTGAAAGGAGAAGAATAAAGTGTTACTAACTGAATGGTGGACGATGGTATGTTCTCTTAAACGCCTCCACTTGGTTCTCCTCGTTCGTCTGAATCTATTAGCAACAAAAGATACAGATTTGATTTAATCTACGGAAAGTTTGTTTTCATATGTTTGCATCAGTCTTTTACCTGAGAAACAGAGGAATTTTCTGCGTTGCTGGATGAAGATACATCTGCAAGTACCTGTGAAAGAATCAGACAAGAACGTTTCAGTGTTTTTAGTTAGTATGTTTGAAACAGAAAGAAGTGAATCTTGAAAATATGGGTTGATCATATTTTACCTGAGAAAGCAGAAGAAGAGAGATGAGCATAACAAAAGCTACCACCTTCATCTTCTTCATCTTATCTCTGTTTGTGAAAATAGAAGCTGTGAATGGTTCTTTATATAGAGACAGTTTACTATTTTGTCTTCTTCCTTTTTTTTTTTGTTGAGTGAAAAAAAAAAACTCATGTTGGATAGATATCACATGCAATAAGGCTTTCATCGCTGTACTAAACTTAAGTCACAGATTTTAGATTGAGTTTTGCTGTAAAGTGTTGGAGCCTTATGCAACAGTTTTGATTGGTCTTTGAAGATATTTATCATTTATTAGCATGCAAGGACGAGGAGAGGAAGAAAAATCAAACCTAGTTTACCAAGAGCATGCTTAATTGGGGTTCTTAACTCATGATTTGATTTTTTTTTTATATTTTTTAGTTAATAAATATTTCTTATATCTCTTATTTAAGAAACGATTCTTAGTTTTTCTTAGTTAAAAAATAAGAAAAGTTAAGAACTGTATCTTAATTGAAATTAAAACTGTGGTTAATAATGGTCTCTAAAACTAAATCAGTTTGTTACATGAAACTAGAGTAAATTTACACTACATATTGGATGATTTTGAATCTACTGTAATGCGTGTGACTTCACTGACTTGTCGATACACGTGTGGAGACAAGTGTACTAAAGTGTATAAAGAAGGATCAAAGAGGCAATTAGGTGGTTTGAAAATTAATGTTTTAATGGTATCTTTGCCATGAGAGTGTTAACAGCTGTATCTTAGTTCAGACATAGAACAGCTGAGAGAGATAGATGAAGAAAACGCATGCAGACGCAATATTGTTCTAAAAAACAGATGGCTATTTTTTTGGCGTTTCGGTGAAAACGCTATATTATTGTTTTCTAAAACCACATTCAAAATTTCCAAACGCCCATGAAAACGCTATATTATTTTTGACATCTTATTTGCGTGTGTTGGTGTTTTCATGTTATAGAGATTAATATATAAAAACAACCGCATAGTTTTTTTATTAGTTGATAGAAAAGAAATGAGAATACTAGCTTCGTGCAGAAACAAAAATAAAAGAAAAGTCATCAATTATTTGTCTCGGGGGGTGCAAATTGCTCTGCATAAATTTATTGTCGGAAAACGCCCTAGAGGAGAATAAATAAATAACTTTATCAAAGGAGCCCAACGAAATTAGCCGAAAATGGGTCAGGCCCAATAAGTGAAATCCTTTATTGTTGGGCCAGGTCTGGGTGTATTATAGATGTTGATAACAAAGAAAAAGAAAGCTATGGTCATTATTTAGATTTTTGATATAAATGAGAGCTAGATTTTTTAGTGCCAAATGTGAAAATTGGATTGATTACATAATTTTAATTAATTATAAAATCCAACTAGATTTTCTCTTATATAATACCAAAAAATATGAATTTCCAGATATTAAAAAAATATTTATTTATTAAAAAGTGTTTACTAAGTACAATTTTAGTTTTGTTTACTATAAAAATCATAAAAATGTTATAATCTAACAATCCACAAGTTTTAAATTAATCATACCAAAGTTTAGCATATATTAAAAAGCACTGTATAACAAATTCAATTGACTATTTACTGAGAAAAACATAAGTTATGGTTATATTTCATAACCAAAGTAAAACATTCAATCAAATAGCCCCTCAAACCGAGTTGTGTTGTTGTTTGGAAAGGAAGATGATGAAACTTGTTGCTCTGGTCCTCTTAATATTACACTTTTTCATTGTTTCATGTGTAGATGCAGGCACAGTCGTTTTGATGAATTCCAACATCACTCGGTCTTTCGAAGACATGGAAGCTTTTTTTTGTGAGTTTTTTTCCTTATTTCCACCACTCACACACTGAGACACGCACATGTATGTGATCTGTTATATATATATAACTTGTTAAATTTCTGCTAATGTTCCAGCTCCATCAGAAGAGGCTACGGTAGAAACCGGAGTCCTTTACGTGGCTGATCCTCTCGACGCTTGCCAAAAGTTGAGGAATAAACCTAAGCAGAGCACTAACGGTACTTTCCCTTTCGTGTTGATCGTGAGAGGAGGCTGCAGTTTTGAGAACAAAGTCAGAAACGCTCAGGGAACTGGTTTCAAAGCTGCCATTGTACATGACGATCTGGACCGTGACTTCTTATTAGCTAGTAAAATCTTTGTACTAAACAAAGTATCTAAGTATCAAAATCGATATGCTACAAGTTTTGAGGTTGGATCTTTTTTTCAGTGGAAGGAGACGAGTATGGTATAAACATTCAAGCGGTTTTTGTGTCGAAAGCAGCAGGAGAAACACTCAAGAAGTACGCTGGCTTGGTGGAAACAAGAGTCATGCTGGTTCCTAGTTTAGAGGACTCAGGGTGGTCGATGTTCGCGAGCATCGCATTGGTCATATCACTGAGCATGTTTTTTGTTCTAACGAGTTGTGTCTTCATCTATAGGCGTTGCACATCACGTAGAAACAATATATCCCAGTTTCATGTGATGAGCCATAGGATGGTGAAAGCACTGCCGAGTGTTACATTCACTTCTGTACGTGGATACTTCACAACCGCTTTGTCTTGCGCCATCTGCCTCGAAGACTACAGAGTTGGGGACAAGCTTAGGGTCTTACCTTGCTGTCACAGTTAAGTATATGAGATTTAATAAACCTATCTCTATCTTGTTAGAAACAAAACCAACTTATGATTCTATGATCCTTTTGGTGTTTTTCAGAGTTTCATGCCGCTTGTGTAGACATGTGGCTTACATCATGGAGAACGTTTTGCCCAGTGTGTAAACGGGATGCGAGAACAAGCACGGACGAGGCATCAGCTTCAGAGAGCACACCGCTCCTCAGATCTTCCATGGCAGGATCATCTTTAGTGGATATAGACCCTCCTCATGTGGGATCCTCACTTTTGCACACGAGCTCGTCCTACAGTCAACAATCTTTCAGGTATTCCTCTCATGAAAGCTGGCCATCACCAATAAATGTCCGCCATATATCTGCGGATTTCGAGCAACAAGCAGCCTCTTCATCGCAGAGATCATATATCACCTGTATAGGCTCGTACCCATCATTTTGCAGGGAATCAGAAGGTTCACCATCTCATTTCGCCTCAGCACACTCGCTTGAAGAATGTTAGACCAAAGCTTCGAGCAGACACCATGGACTCTCTAGGTCCGCTGCGGTTCTAGACATCAAATCCTTGTAAAGCAATCTATTAGCCAATGATATGTATATTACCTCTGTCCATGTTGGTTTTCAATTCTTATATATTTTTTTGGTCTAGTTCGATCGAATCAGTTGCATATCTGAGATTCAACTAAGCTACAATGTCAAATGATTTTAAAGACTAAACAGCGCAAGGAGGCACCAGATTCTAGAGTCGATCACTCTGTCCGTTGGCGTTTTGCTTGAATTTCTCTCATCCAATCTTTGCATTCCTCTGCAGAGCTATTGGGATAAGCTAGCTGCCATATGAGAAGTTTCTGTTGCTGCAAAACAGAGCAAAGGGTACGACATCATGTATTAAAGAGAAACAACACTCTCAACTGTAAGAGATTCACAATAAAATGAAATGAATGAAGCCTTTTAACTAACCCATTCACGGATGAGGGATGATCCTCCGCTAAGCTCTGCAATTTGCATGATCTCCCTGCCGTTCACCAGAGGCTTTACATTCCAGATGTTATCAAGACCTGCAATGTTAAAACCAAGAAACACCATTACATATGTGGAGCCCTTTACAAATTAGTCACACCCACACATGTTCTGTCTCCTCTTGGAAAACATACATTTTTCATGCTACAGTTTATCAAGCATACTAATGCTTACCTAGTTCACGAATGGTTTCCTCGATTGTTAGATAACTTTCTCCCAACTTGTCCAGTTGGAAGTCCAAATGCCCAATTTCTTGATCTTCCTTTATGCCGTTAACCCTACTCAACAACAGAGATGTTAAGAGTGCAACACGCCAGAAGTCTTTGATTTCTCTAAGAAGAAACCCTGAAATAGCAACAAAACATACAATTTTGGTTATATACACATATGATTGAAGATCTAATGTGAT
Source organism: Moricandia moricandioides (assembly GCA_905132885.1). Lineage (NCBI taxonomy): Eukaryota > Viridiplantae > Streptophyta > Magnoliopsida > Brassicales > Brassicaceae > Moricandia > Moricandia moricandioides. The sequence goes on from CAJHQQ010000178.1 coordinate 169,804, forward strand.
CACTAAATCACTAGTTTTATACTACTCCTAGTATATAGAATCACAGAGAAGCTGATCATAAGTTATGTCAGCTAGTATATCAATTAAAATTTATAATACCTATAGAATTACGACTCTTATGATATTCAGAGTATTGTACAGTAACAGAAAGACACCGCTAAGATTATCTATCGCATCGATTAACTAAAATAAAAATTAGTGATTTTTTCATCAACTATTTGTAAGGTGGGTGTAAATACAATACCATAAAGGCTACAAAGGATACCTGTGAGTACTCTTACTTTCGATGTTGTTGGGAGCTCTGGATCAGCAAGGGATATAGACTTCCAGTGCTCAAGAATATTGGTGGCCCAATCTAGATTGTCCAGTTGTACATCATTTTTCAACTGAAGGGAACGAATCAACGATATGAATCTCTCCGTGGTACGATGTATATTGATAACCTGAAGATAGATTTAGTTATTATGATAGTCACGAATATGTCAGGTCTTAAAGCAGTCCAATTTAAAAAGGCATGGTGAAACGAGATACACTGCTCTTGAACAGGACCACACCAACAATCTAATGCAAAACATAGGCGAAGGCTTTCATTTTATCATGTTAATGTATTTCTATTATTGCCAAAGGACACAAGTATTGCCCTGTAGTTACTGCAATTAAGGCCTAAGAATAAGAGTTGAACATTAATAATCAAAGCTCACCGTTTCAGCATCACTGGACTTCCGCTTCATAGAGAATTTGAATATGTGGTTGACAACAGGGATCTGGAAAAAAGGGTTCAAGTTTGGTTATGTATGATATTCAAACTCAGATTTATTCCACCCAAGAAAAGATGACAAGAGTTCAGATACGTATGGAACTACTGTACCAATTTGCCCTTATTGTCTTTGTACACAGTTTTCCTGAAGGGGAGAAACAATGCAGCATACAGAGCAAGCCTTCTTTGTTCATCCTAAAACCAAATAAGGCACCAATAAAAATCTAGCTGAACACAAAAAGAACTCCGTATTTAGAAGCTAAAACAATAAGTGGTGGTGACACTTATAACTCACGCTGAACTTTCCTAGCCCAGGTGTTTGAATGAGGCTCCACATAGCTTCCAAGTATGCTTGGCAGAGGCTAGAGAAACGATGACATGTTAGTGATTTTTGTAAAATATGAATAGCAGCATCACGGAACCAGATTGGCTAAGTTCCCGAGTGCTTAGAAACGAGATGAACCTGCTAACATTCTCTGATGGTGCATTCTCGGATGGAGATGGCAAGGCAAAGACAACCCCAAATAGCTTCAGGTCAGAAAGATGCGTTACTGCTGAAACTGGTCCATTTCCAGATATAATCAAGTCGATCTGCGCCAAAAAATAAGTTGTGTAACGCTAAACCTCTAAAAAAAATTGCAGCGAAAGCAGCTATGTCCAGCAAGCACGAAGATCAGATACATACTTCATTGCCGATCCGCTCTCTGCTAATTTTTTCTCCAAGAGCTACCCTCACTTCCTCACTTGAAGCAGCTTGTTTCAGTTCTTCATCCAGAGTAAAATCAAATCTAGCACCTGTTACCGCAGTAGAATAACTACAGAGCTAAAATGAAGGATCTGAAATGGATAATGTTATGATATATAATGAAGATAAAAAACGCAGTACCAAAGCGAATAGCCCGGAGGACTCGCAAAGGATCATCCAGAAACGTAGCTTTTGCAGGCAATGGTGTAACAATTCTTCCGGACTTGAGGTCATCGATGCCTGTGATTTTATCAGTTACATGTAAACAATTACTTTCAACATCACAGGAAATCAATACTAGCAGCACTAGGGTGTAGCACTAACCTCTTTCTGTAAGATCTTCTACTGAGCCAGTGTTAAGGTTGTAGAACAAGCTGTCAAAATTAAGAAATCATTAAAAAATTGTTACAATTTGATACATTACAGAGAGACGGGGAGCACAGTTACTCTACTTCTAGTTCTTGACGAAAAGGAGAGTACCTATTTATGGTTAGGTCTCTCCTGTAAGCATCCTCCTTTGCGGTACCAAATTTCTATAGTAAATCAAAGAAACAAAAGCTTAAAACTAAGCAGTTAGGTCCTTTCCACTGCATCTCTGGAAAACTAAAATATATACATAAGGAGCAATACCATTGTAGGGATACGACTATTCTCTGTATACTCTTCACATCTCAAATTAACAAAGTCTATCCATTGGTCATAAATGCGCATCTTTGCAGTCTCCAAATGTTTGGATTGGTCAGGATTCCTGAAACAAAAGGCCAGCAAAATCAAACCAGTCAACATCAAGAACTGAGAGTTCAGCATCAGTGAGAAAAGCTTGAAGAAGACCTTTCAATAACAGTGTCGCCTTGAACTTGTTCGTCTCTAGAGGATAAGTATTCCTTGAGCTTATCAAGAAACTCACTCCCAGACATGTTGTCGATTGCTATGTCAATATCATCACTATCTCTCCCTAGAAGCTGCAGCAAACACAAAGATAGCATTCAATGGCAAATCCTCCTAGAGCAACCACGACGATTCCCTAAGACGGCGGGAGATTACCTTATCGCGAACCCAACCACCGGCGACACGAAGCTGCGTGTCGAGGTTGCAAAACCGGAGAGTACCGAGAAGCCGATCGAAAATCTCCCGCTCTTTCTCAGTGAGATCAATCTTCTCCTTCAGCTCGACTGAGAGCTTTGATTGCTTCTTG
>CAJHQQ010000178.1:177500-309864 GCA_905132885.1 Moricandia moricandioides
ATTATAACCCCTACGTAGTTCTCACCAAACAGAGGCTACTGGAACTCACAAAATGGCCTGTAAAATTACATGTGTTGCCACCCTCCGTAGAAAACGGACGTGCCACTGGTGCCGGAGCCTGTTATAAAGAAAAAAAATATACATAAAAGACAGAACATACAGATTAAAGAAAGGAAAAAGGAGTGGATTCTCAAGAAAAGTACAGGTACCATCTGTTGTTGCCCATTCCTCTCGGCTTCTGCTCTAGCTTGCATAGCTAGCTCAACTTTTCTCTTTTTCTTGCTCAATCCCTTTTTGTAGTTGATTACAAATCTATCCAATCCCTCTTAGACATAAAACGTTAGCTCAAATTTGTTCCCTTATAAACAAATTAATTAAATCCTGAGATAAAAAAGGATAGCTTTACTATATGATTGAGCGAATAATATGGTGCATCTTCCATTTACTTAGTCATTCTTTTTGTTACACCTTAACTGTTACATAAGAACTTTCTTATATGGTTCAGAGTTGTAATATAAGCAAGCATTTTCTATTACAGAAACACAAGCTTATAAAGTTGTACAAATAGAAGAATCCACCTTTTTATATTGTCTTAACCTTCTCATACATCACAAACGCAATCGCTATCGATGGCACTACCTGAAACAAACACACAAAGAACATGTCTGATTCACCTCTGCTAAAAAAAAACAGAAGAGGATGATTTTGAGAGACAAACCTTTACGGAGTTAGGGACCAAACCCTTGTACAATGCACCAACGCCTTCATGTCTAATCGTTTTCCTAAACGCATGAAAACACTGGTTATAGGAGTACGCCTTCATGTCTAATCATGCTTCCTAGATTTATAAGTATACTACACAAGTCATCATAAGGCGTGCTTCCATCTGTTATATTAAACTACTAAACATCGTGCTTCTCTCGTGGTCAAAATCTAGAATGCAATCATGGTTAGTATTGATGACTTGTGTAGTAGATTTATATATGTGCGGTTTCAGTTTAAAGAAGATGAGACTCACAATTCCTATAACAGATGGAAGCCATCCTCTGTACAATGCTCTTGGTCCTTCTTGATGCAGCACTGTCGATAGTGCATGGACCATTCCTCTGTATTGAACTATATATATATATACAAAGTGAAACTAACTATTACATGTATTAATTAATTATAAGGAAACTAATTATTATATGTATTAACTAATATTCTTGCGCAAGTAATTTATTTGTTATAAGGAAACTAATTATTACATGTATTAACTAATATTATTGCGCAAGTAATTTATTTGTTATAAGGAAACTAATTATTACATGTATCATGTAATAATTCTTGCGCAAGTAATATATTTGTTATAAGGAAACTAATTATTACATGTATTAACTAATATTCTTGCGCAAGTAATATATTTGTTATAAGGAAACTAATTATTACATGTATTAACTAATATTCTTGCGCAAGTAATATATTTGTTATAAGAAAACTAATTATTACATGTATTAACTAATATTCTTTTGGTATTTAATTAATTTGTTATAAGGTAACTAATTATTACATGTATTAACTAATATTTGTTATAAGGAAACTAACAACGAATAATTAATAACGAACCAAATAATCTACAAATTTTCTCGACAATTACGGTTGTATCCCTTTTAATCTGTCTTATTTAATGAGTATTCAATGCATTAAAAAGAGAAATCAACGAAAAAAGATGTATTTTGAACCGAGAATACAATATAAGGTAAGTGTTTATAGTTATTTCCATTTAAGTTGTGTCGATTAGAAAAATAAAACAAAAATGAATTTCTAAAAAATCAACCAATAGAATCGCGTTATTTCGGCTGAGAATGGATGTGTGAGTGACACGTGTCAAATGTACTTCTCATTTAATATATAGGAGGATTTCTTTTTTTAAGTAGTAGGAGGCACGTGCCCCCTACCCTTTTAATTACGTACCCCCTACCCTTTTAATTACATCTGCCACTGTACGTACCAAGTACATACACACTTAATATCGGTTGAATGTAATTACCCAGCTTTTAATAATATTTTGTATATAGTTTTTAGTACTAAAAAGGTTTTGCGTAGATGTAAATCATGTCAGTTAATATATGAGAAAATTCCTTAAAAATACACAGACTGAATTTTATTTGCCATAAAAATACACAAACTTTTTTGACTCCCCGAAAAATACACAGACTATATTTGGTTGTTAGAAATATACATCAACTTTTGAAATTTGAAGGTTTAACACATCGATTTTAACACCGTTACCTCTGTTTAACAGAATGTTTAAACGTCGTTAGAGAGTTAATTGAACACGTGCTGAAACTGTTAAAAACTCGGGCTCCTTCATAAAAATCCCCAAATCGGATGAACAAACCCTAATTGCACTTCCTCATCACAGATATCCCCAAAGAGTGACAGAAGTGGAATATTATCTCCTCCGTCTTCGATGATTTCTTCCTCTACGTCATCAGCAGCATTTGACTGTTCTCCATTGTTCCGACCTTCATCATCTACATCATCTTCACTTCTGTCTTCTTCGTGTCTGTCTTCTTCACGTCTCTGGTCTTCACCATCTTTCTCTACTTCTTCATCAACCCTTTCCACCACATTTTGCTCAACATAAATATCAACTCCACCTACTTTCACAGCCTCACTACACATCTGATTTATACAAGCATCTGAAGTGAGTTCAGGAATCTCTCTCACCAAATCCATCGTCTCTTGAGGAAGCTTGTACCAAACATGTTTCACAGACCCACCTGACCCATTGTCTTCACAGAACCCTTCAAACATCGACCATGTCATGAAATCCGGATCGATTACAATATCTCTGTTGACAAATCCTCCCTGATAGGAAAAGATGTTTTCTTTGCGCTCCATGGTGCCTCCATAGTGTAGATAAACCTTCATTACCTCTTCACTACAATCAAATTTCAATCAAAATCGAATTAAAATCATAATCGAATTCAAATCAATAAAAAGCAATAAGAAGAAGAAGACCACGGTTTCGAAAATGAAATCACCTCATCTTCTTTATCTCTCTGATAACATGGAGATCGAAGCGAGTTTATAGCCACTGAAGAAGAAGAACAAGAAGAACACGATTTGGAGAAGAGATATCAGAACAAATTAGGGTGTTTGATTTTGGGCAGATATGAAATTAGGGTTTGTTCATCCGATTTGGGGATTTTTGTGAAGGAGCCCAAGTTTTTAACCGGCTCAGCACGTGTTCAATTAACTCTCTAACGGTGTTTAAACACTCTGTTAAACAGAGTTAACGGTGTTAAAATCGATGTGTTAAACCTTCCAATTTCAAAAGTTGATGTATTTTTCTAACAACCAAATATAGTCTGTGTATTTTTCGGGGAGTCAAAAAAGTTTGTGTATTTTTATGGCAAATAAAATTCAGTCTGTGTATTTTTAAGGAATTTTCTCTTAATATATAGCCAAACGGGTGAAAATAGACGAAGATGTGATCAATACCTCTCACAGCTACTATCGACTATAGGGCCTGACTTGAAAGCAAAAGCACATATCCCTGATTTAACATCGTTCCACGTGACTCGCATGCACCACCAAACTCTACTGACAATTATATTTTGCCAAATCCACGTTTTATTTGATGGAAAATAGTTCAACTTGACAACTTGCAACGAAAAAAGTTTTATCAAACCATTTACGCAATAATCTACTTTCCTAATTATGATTGATTTGACGAAGTAATGTCATTTATCTAATATTATTCGATTGGTTTGGAGTATCGTTTGGTATCTTTAATTATTTTCTTGTTAAAGAAGTACTATCATTTAAGAAACAATATCATTTGATTTGAGGAACAAGTAATTCCACTTATTAGCTCACTCAAACTGTACACGTGTTTCCTAAAGAGTATAATATTGCCTAAATTTGGAAAACGCTAATTCAGCGTGACCAAAGTTTATTCTCCATATATACATATACTCCTTTACTAATAGATGCTATACACATTTGAGCCTGTAAACCAAACCACCCAAAAGAAAAAAAAAACATTTTTGTGTATATTTACACATATGTATATTTGTAAATAAAATATTATTTCATCCGTTTTATATTAATTGTCATTGTAAAGAAATTTTTTTATCATAAAATAAATATCGTTTTTAACTTTTGATACAAAATTTATTAATTTTGTAATGCAATTTATTTTCCATTTATTAAAATATGATTAGATGTATAGTTAATTATATTTTTATACAAAAATATAAAAATTTAATTGTTTTTTTTAATTCATGTGCATAAAACTAGAATGACAAACTAAGGATTAATAAGCAAATTATAACAATAACATATAGTATCAACAATGGCATCTTAAGAAACGATACAAACTGGTAATTTCAGCCATCCAACTTGCTGGAAGAAACAATAATAATGAATAAAATCCGGGTAGAGATAAGTGGGAACTTGAATTCCGACAGGATATTCACATTGGTGAGTTTTGATTGGTTCTACAATACTTAAAGCCATATTTAAAAGACATATTAAAAATAAAAATAAAAGTCGATAACGCCGATCGAACCCGGCGAAAAGTCCCAAATGGCCCAATCGATACATATTCGGCCAGGCTAGATTGTCAGAACAAGAACGATGTCGTTTTCTTCCCGTGAATACCACGCTCCAATAACCTTCTCTCTACGACAAAAGCCACTAGCCTTGTCTCTATATTTTTTTTCTCTCCACGAGATAGATAGAGAGATAAACGAGAGACTTTCCACGTTCATCGTTTCTCTTCCTCTCTATATATATTACACTTCTTCATTTCATTTTCCTTTTTTTCTCTTCTTCTTCCTCTCCTCTCTCTCATTACCTCGCCGGCCGGCTTTAAAGGTCCGTTTTATCCTCTCCTTCTCAGATCTGAGCAACCATGATGTTCTTGTATTTTCAACTTCTCTTTGTTTTATAGATTATCTTTTTACATCCATAATAACAGTAGTAATGGTTATTAATAATTTTTTTTATCTAGATAACTCTAACCTTTAATGTTTTCGTTACGTTCTAAGATCCCTTTATCTAACAATAATCATTTCCCAAGAACGCTCTAATAAATTTTACCTTTCAGATCTAGACTGAGAACAAAGTTTGTCATCATCCCCCATGGACGATCTCCGAGTAAACTCACAAAGCTCTTTATCAGATGTGGACGACCTATCTCGTTTACTTGACCGTCCAAGGCTAAACATCGAACGCAAAAGGTCGTTCGACGAGAGGTCGTTCAGCGAAATGGGAATCTTGGACAGCGGCATCAATTCTCCCGGTGGCCGGTCAGGATGGGAAACGCCAGCCTCTTCGACTAGAAACTCGTTTGAGCCTCATCCTATGGTCGCCGATGCTTGGGATGCTCTACGCCGATCTTTGGTTCACTTCCGTGGCCAACCTGTTGGTACTATCGCTGCCTACGACCATGCTTCTGAAGAAGTCTTGAACTATGACCAGGTATCGTTGGTTTGTGTTAATAACTATTGGTCTGTCCCATCTCATAGTTATTGTCTGAAGCTCTGTTTTGAAAATGATTCATGATGACGTCAGGTCTTGACCAATCACGGTTCTGATTTGTAATAAGCGAATGTTTATATATTGTGTATAAACAAATATGAATTCTAAGTTTGTTGAAAATGTTTTGTTAGGTTTTCGTGAGAGATTTTGTTCCAAGCGCACTAGCTTTTCTAATGAACGGAGAGCCAGAGATAGTCAAGAACTTCCTGCTCATGACAATTCAAATCCAAGGAAGGGAGAAAAGAATTGATCGGTTCAAACTTGGAGAAGGTGCGATGCCTGCTAGCTTCAAGGTCATTCACGACCCAATCAAGAAAACAGACACGGTGATCGCTGACTTTGGAGAGAGTGCGATTGGAAGAGTGGCTCCGGTTGACTCAGGTTTCTGGTGGATCATTCTCCTCAGAGCCTATACCAAATCCACTGGAGACCTGTCCTTAGCTGAAACACCTGAATGTCAAAAGGGAATGAGACTCATTCTGTCTCTTTGTCTCTCCGAAGGTTTTGATACTTTCCCGACACTGCTTTGCGCTGATGGCTGCTCCATGGTCGATCGAAGAATGGTAAGAGTGTTCTCTCTCTCTGTTTTTTTTCTCTATCATCCAAATCAATAAGAGTTGGTAGGGTTGTTGTTACCAAAAAAAAAAAAAGAGTTGGTAGGGTTGAAATGTCGGTTCGGTTTAGAGAGATAAAACGAATTATTAGTTAAATAAATATTTCCGGTTTAGCTCGTTTTACGTATTTCGGTTTAGTTTGATTCAATTCTTCGATCAAGTTATTCGGTTTGGATGAACCATAAGATATCAGTTCTAACTATAGTATATTTATTTGATACTCCCTCTGTTTAGGACTATGTGTTTTAAATTTTCACATAAATTAAAAAAATAGCTAAATGTCCACTTTTATTTTAATTTAAGTATTGAAATTTTATAACATTCTTTTTATTTAATTAGGGTGAAAATATTAATTAATTTATTCACGAACTACAGTCAGTTTGAAATAAAGGAGTATAATTAAACCTATTTTCTTATATATTTTAGCCCAAAACATAAGTTCAATGTATTATTTAGCTATTTTGGTATTGGTTTGGTTTCTTTGGGGTTTTAAGACAAGTTCGGTTCGGTTTGTATACCGAACTAGTGTCTAACGGGACAGTGTCTTGCGTGTGCAGGGGGTTTATGGGTACCCGATTGAGATCCAAGCTCTCTTCTTCATGGCTCTACGATCAGCAATGTCGATGCTAAAGCACGACGCAGAAGGGAAAGAGTTCATGGAGAGGATATCAAAGCGGCTACACGCGCTTAGCTTCCACATGAGAAGCTATTTCTGGCTGGATTTTCAGCAGCTCAACGACATTTACCGTTACAAGACGGAGGAGTACTCGCACACGGCGGTCAACAAGTTCAACGTCATCCCTGACTCGATCCCTGAGTGGGTCTTCGACTTCATGCCTCTCCGTGGCGGCTACTTCATAGGAAACGTTAGTCCTGCTCGTATGGATTTCAGGTGGTTCGCTCTTGGCAACTGTGTAGCGATCCTTGCTTCTTTAGCCACGCCTGAGCAGTCGGCGGCCATCATGGACTTGATCGAGGAACGGTGGGAAGAGCTGGTCGGAGAGATGCCGGTTAAGATTTGTCATCCGGCTATTGAGAGCCATGAGTGGAGGATCGTTACCGGTTGTGACCCTAAGAATACTCGGTGGAGTTACCATAACGGAGGTTCTTGGCCAGGTGACTTTTTTTTTTCTTTACTTCCTTGAAATGATTCTCTGTTTATCAAACCGGTTTTAGATTATGATGACAGTTTAGAAATTTATTTGTACTTTTTGAAAGTCAAGATTTGGTACTTATCTATATTAGGGTTAGATTTGTCGCAAAGTAGTGTGTTTTAGAAAAGCTATAAATTTACTTTTAGGCTTAAAAAGTTGGAGACAATATGATTGAGAAAAAAATGAATAAATCTAATCTTCTTTACGGAAAGTGTTTTCATTAGTCAAAATTCATCATAATGTATAGTTATTTCAATGGAATAAGAAACTATGAAATAGCTTTTGGTAGATAAAGTATATTTGTGGCTACCAAAATGTAAATCTTTTTAAGGCATATATAGAACTGTTTCATTCACATATTGCTTACTACTATTTGCTTTATGTTTGGATGATCATATTTGTTCTTTTTGTGTCTGATTCATTTTATCCGGCGACCGCACAGTGCTTTTGTGGCTATTGACCGCAGCGTGCATAAAGACGGGACGGCCACAGATAGCGAGACGGGCCATTGACCTGGCAGAGTCACGCTTGTTGAAAGACGGTTGGCCAGAGTACTACGACGGCAAGTCAGGAAGGTTCATTGGAAAACAGGCGAGGAAGTTTCAGACATGGTCCATCGCTGGTTACTTGGTCGCCAAGATGATGTTGGAAGATCCTTCTCATCTTGGAATGATTTCATTGGAAGAGGACAAACAGACCAAACCTGTCATTAAGAGATCACATTCTTGGACTTGATAATCCTTGTCAATCTTTGAGAATATTCGGCTAAGATTTGTTAGTTCCTAAATTTTGGCTTTCAATTTATCTTCTTTATTTAGTCTGTGTTTAATTATCCTATATCTTTTCACTTTTCCCCTACAATATCTATGCACAATCACTCTATGTTAGTAAAATTGAGGGTTTACTCAATTAGTAGTGGGACACATATTTTCAGCTAATATAATAAAAATAACTTGTAGGAAGTCATTTATTAACTAACTAGGATAAGACCTGCGCCTTGCGCATGGTGAATATATGTAATTAAAATATAAAATTTTAGTATTGACAAATTTAAAATTTACATATGATTATTTTTGTTTTTGTATGTATTTGAAATTTAAGAATTTTAAAATTTTTATATAATTATCTATACGTAGGATCAGAAACAATTTTAATTAGAAATGTAGATCAAATCTTAGAATTTAATGGATCTGTTTTCATATATTTTTCACTTTTCAGTGTTCGAGTGATGAAAAATGAATGGCGTATTACTGCGCTTGATTGGTAGAGCCCAATCAATCTTATATATTGTATATGATATATAATTAAATTTAAATGATATAAACATAGTAATATAACACACTTTTAATATGGATATTAATTAAATGAGGTTTCTACTCATATGATTTTATGATTATTTACATATTTGTGTAACAAAACTTTACACCAACGATTTTTTTAATGTGAGATGTTTAGTAGTTTCAATAATTTATAATCATTTAAAAAAAACAATGACATATTTCAAAATTAAAATATTAACTTTTCAATATATGTTCAAGGTAAATATCAAAATATAAGTATGTATTTTCATACGATGTATAGTTTAATTAAAATGATGTTAAATATATATAAACTAAAATTATTTCTTCATATGGTCTTCTAATCATTATATTTTAGTATAGAAAAAAAAAATTAAAACCTTGATCTTAAAAGTTTATGTGGGACTTTTAACAGTTTTAGTAATTTATACTCATTTTGAAAAATTCGAAATACAACATACACAAAAAAAAATCTAGATTTTTATTATATAATTAATGTAATTGTGTAATTTATTTTAATAATAAAAAAAATAAACAAAATGAAAAAAGTATACAGATTGTTATCAAATCTTTATTGTTTAAAATCATTAATTGTCATATATATATTTTGATCATATTAGGTAATTCCGTAGATTTTATTTAAGGAAAGCATGTGAAATAATAAATATTTAATATATGCGACCAGCTATAGCCTACGGAATATTATATTGCTAGAGAATATTATTTTTAAACTATACATTATATCACATACTCTAGAATCCTTGGGATTTAAAAATAGAAGTCAAAGAGCTATGCCACGTAGGATTGGGGTTATTTTTAATTCTTACAAACTTAAGGTTACAACTTTTTAAATGATTCTCAAATAATATATAGGGGATGCGGTTCACAATACATTTCGAGAACACACATATATATATATATATATATATATATATATATATATATATATATATATATATATATATATATATATATATATATAGCTTATATCAATGAATTATCACATATATAAAAAAACAGAATAGTTACCAATAAAAAGAAGACAAAAGATTTGAAGATAATTCACCTTTTATTGCTCTATTTGAAGAAGTTTATATCAAAAATGACATGATAAAACATATTTCTCAAAAAAACATTTCCTACGATTTTTTTTAAGAAAAAACAAAAACAAACATCTTGTATATCCATCCATGTAATAATATAAACGATAATTTGTTCACAAAAGTATTTTCTACTATAACATTTTGAAAATACATTTATGATATCAGAATGCATCTTTTTTTTTTCATAGTTTTGTATCGTATTAGATTTTTAAAGTATGTTTATTATTCACATTAGAAATTATGCCAATGAATTATTTTTTCTTAGTTGTTATCGCATTAGATTTTTTATGATAAAGTTCTTATAATACAATACGTGGATAATAAAAAGATGCCAAAAGATAATTTCAACAATTATCTTTTAATTAAATATCTTAAATGAAGTAATCGTTGTCTTTTAGTTAGATATTTTATTTCTTTTTTTTATCTTATCAAAGTGATCGACTTAAAATCACTATAAATACATGTATCTTTGCTGAGTGCATCAATAAAATCAACATTTTTGCAATCACATCTCTTCAACTTGTTTTTACTTTTTCATATACACGCAAAAACACTTATGTCCTCACCTAATAGGCTAATATAATATAAAGATACTGTATCTAGTTAATATTTTAAAATAAAATTGAATTACACTAAATTAAACTTTTAGAAAAATAATGTGTGATTTAAAAAGCTTGGTCAAAGAATAAACGAGTTCTTTTTTTAGCAAATTCTTTTTAACTTTTTTTTTGTTGAAGTGATAAAAAACCCAATTTCAACGGCGGAAGCTGACAAAGAAGATGATTTAGATCCAAAGCACTAATCCAACTTTTACAAAAAAAAAGAGGTTGATCAGTCTATAGACTCAAAAATCTAGTGATCTATCTGCTGTAACCCTAAAGATGGAAAGAATCAAGCTAAATGTTAGTGAAATAGTAAGTTAGTGCGAGTTAACCGGATAAGGTGATTGATGTGCAACCCAACTCCACTAGCACCATGGGATGAGACAAGGAGGTGGTGCCATGCCTACTAGGTTCTTCATGCTGCAAAATATGGTGAATATGAATGTTGCTACCACAAATGGTGATGGTAGTATTGTCCACCCCACATCATGAAAGCAAAAATATAGTGATCTATCCGTTGTTACCCTAAGGATGGAAAGAATCAAGCCAAATGTTGATCGAGTCCCTGCTCGTATATTATAAACATTGAAGTGAAGCAGTAAATTAGTGCAAGTTAACTGGAGAAGTAAAGTGATTGATGTGCAACCCAACTCCACTAGCACCATGGGATGAGTCAAGGAGGTGGTGCCATGCACCTATTAGGTTCTTCATGCTGCAAAATATGGTGAATATGAATGTTGCTATCCACAAATAGTGATAGTAGTATTGTCCACCCCTCATCCCGAAGGCCACGCAAAAACTCATAAATTTGGTTATAATGAGTTGTCATAAAATTCAGAAATTCAAAATTGTGAAAATTTCAAATATTTAAAATCTAATACTTTAAGTTTAGGATTTCTTTTCCAGCCATAACTTTCCATGAAATATCAAGGTTCTAAAAATCGGTCTAGGCGGCGCCTAGGCCCCGTCTAGGCGGCAACTCGGTCCTATCCGAAACGATTTTCCTAAAATCTGATTTATACCGATTTATACGATTCAAGTCGATTTAAATTATTCAGAATTAGTTAAAATCGATCTAAATTAGTCTAAATATGTTAATTTAAGCAATAATGTTAGTATATATTCACAAATTTACTAATTTCTTTTATTTTACATATCTAATTTTGATAATTTATCACAATAATTTTATATTTCTATTTAAAAACTAAAATATTTCATATAAATGTCATATATATATATAAAATAAATCAATAATTCGTTAACGCCTAGGCCCCGAATAATCCGCCTAGTCGCTAGTCTTCTATAAAATGCCTAATTACCGCCTAGCGATTTCTTGAACATTGTGAAATATTAAAGATAAATCATCGATCCGATTGATCTTGAGACCATATAACAAATCAGACATCTCGGATACAAAAGTAAGGTAGTATGGCCTTCAAGCTGAACTGGAGAAGCGACGTGAGTATTGTACATCCTAACTCCCAGCCACCATAATACTAGTGCGTGTATACATGTGGCAATTACTTGCCACACCAGAGTGCCAAACGTATGGAACTGGTCGAATAAGTCATGCAAATTATTAAGTTAAATAAAATCTTAACTTGTATATTTATTTTTTCCGTAAATTATAATATTGATTCAGAAACATGTACAATAATTTGTTTTCTAGCTATCTGCATGTGCAACATTATCACTTTCTCCTCCCAACTCGTACTATCATTAATAATCCACATTTTTATTATTGCTCTTCTTATATACTTTGAATTTTATTATATTTTTCCTTTTCAATTATTCACTGATCATAGATTCGGTTACCGACCACCCAACATCTCACATGTTAGTTATATCTATCTTCTATCCCATTTCTCACCTGCTTATATTCTAGACTTCGGCCTGTATTATTATTATTTTTAAAACAAAATAGAGGTATCTCGTTTGTATATGTTATTGAACATAGAATCCGAGTATACTTACTCAGTATTCGCAATGTCCAACTTTGTAAAATGCTAAGAATATAGCTGTGTTTATAATAGAAATTGAGAATTATAAAGTTAACGAGTTTTAACTTGTATTATACTCAGTGCGTACATATGTGATCAGTATTTAAACCTATTTTTAATTTACCTGTTTTTATTTTCGTTTACTTCGTATGTAAATAAAATCACACACACACATATATAGATGTATATTTTGCATACTTTTATTTTTCTGTTTTCATATAATTGTGTATGAAAAGGTTTAAGGCCACCAATGCAGGATTCCCATGTTACAAGTAAAAAGGTTCAGTGAAATAAGATTTTGTCTCAAGATGAACATGATCATAATCGGATAATTTATATTTGTAAAAAGACCCTGCACGTTCTTATTGTTATTAAACCAGCTTTTTGGTGAGATTCTACCTAAAAGAGCCTAAACGTCGATTTCATGTTTATATCACTTTTAATAAAAAGATGTTTAAGGAAACCACATGCTGAAACCAGATTGGAGCTGGCACGTTACCTGATTTCCACAGTCCACTATAAAAGCTTAAGATAGTGGTGATGATGGTTATCTGTATTAGTTACAATCATAACAAATTAAACAACTACTATACAATAACTTCTGACTTTTTTTTTTTACAATTGCGTGTTTCTCCTAAAAGTTTAATGTGTAGATTTCTTTTCTTTTTTTTCTGACTAAGGGTCCGTTAATGTGTTGATCATATCCATTACGTAAATGAATATACAGTATTAGTTAGTTTTAAAAGAAAGACCCTCTAGATAAGATGTATGTTTTGGAATTTTCATATTTATTAAGAAAACATATAAAATTTTCGTTATTAATGCATTATTTTTTATTGTTAATCATCATTTATAATTTTCAACCAATAAAATTGTTATAAAAATTTTAAAATTAATAATTTACATTAATTAATGTATTGAAAATGTAAAAAAAAAATATTTTTTTGAAACTTTTGTTTTTTTTTTAAAACATGGTTTTTTCTAGAACGGAGAAAATATTATTTTATTAATATCTAGCTATCAACTGCAAACATGGTGTCATTATGTGATATTCTACAGTTGTCAACTTGTCATTCCTCTATTAACAAAAAAAGGATACCAGAGAACGAAGTCAAATCCACGTTGACTTTTAATTTCTTTGTTTGTGAAGGAAATTATAGGGATATAATGTAACTTTTGTGGCAACACTTGGTAACAATTCAACTGATAACTTACATGTGTGTCCAGTATTTTTGTTTATTTTTGAGTTCCCTCTCCGAAATCAAATCACATGTTTGCATGCCCTAGGCAAGTACACTCGAATTTGCATCTAAGTAATAACCAATGCGTAAGTAGATGATAGAACACAAAACCACACATCTGACCTAAATATATATTTAAGTATTCACATATGGCCTATAGATTATCGATAAAAAATATGGTATTAATAGCTAAACTAATGGAAGAAACCTAGATTTAATTTATGTTCAAACTTGCCTGCTAGCACAGTTTATTTCAAAACGAGAAGTGTCCATAATCGATATATTTTTGGGCGCCATTAGTTGATATCTTTTTTTGTCACGTTTCAACATCGTCTTAAATTTCTTTAATATATGTTTTAATTTTTTAGGGAAGTAATTAAAAAGTAAAACCAAGCATTTAGGTATGGTTGAACAATTTAAATAATTCGGTTGAACTAGTTATGTATAGCTTTTACCTGAAAGTTGACATGGAAATATCAGATTACAAATACTAATTAATAATACATTAATCTCTTTTCCATCAGATAATTTATCCTAATCTGTTACCTTCATGCATTCGTTATAAGAAAAGGTAAGACCATCTTTAATCCGGGTCTCTTAAGATGGAGTTCTTAATTTTTTTGTCCTCTTTTTAATTTTTTTTTACTTTTTTCCGGATAAGAGACGTCTCTTATGTCTCTTATTTAAGAGACGGTTCTTAAGTTTTCTTAGTTAAAATTAAGATACGGTCTCTTAAAAAATAAAAACCCCTTGTTAAGATACCTGCATTAATCATGCCCTAACAAAACAAAACCAAAAAAAATACAAATTAACTAATATATAAAATATTCCTAATGAATTTTCGATTCCCAGATGGTTCGATCATCAGATATACGACAATTCCGACACGACTCATTATGAAACCCTATCCGACAACACAAACACACTTCAGCCTGAGCCCCGAACAACTCAGATCCCCACGGTCCAGTGGACTCGGCCGTGTCAGGATTTGCCTTCCGGGACGACTCGTACCGATAACTCCTGGTCGTAGCCGGACCAACAGAGAGTTCCAAATTGAGTACACAATCATCATCCGACGTCGTTCCGCTGCTCGTGCAGTTATTGATATTATTATTATTATCAAACTCTTCCCGGTCTAGCATCGTTGGTTCCGGTTTAACCGTCTTTTGTTGGTCCGGTCCTGCGAAGGTTTGGAGAGATCGTGTCGTTGTTTTTGAAGGAGGGATTGCGGATTCGTTGATCGGACGGTGGGAGTTTGGGTCGATCCCACGGCTGAGAAGCTTCCTCTTGATGTGAGTGTTCCAATAGTTTTTGATCTCGTTGTCTGTTCTTCCTGCTAATCTCCCAGCAATCAATGACCATCTGCAAATGAATTGATCAGATTTTAAATAACAATAAAAAATCACAGAGAAAGAAAGAGAAACATCCACACATGATTCTTGTTTTTTTTTTCAAGATCCTCTGTTATGGTTCCATGAAACAGAGAGAGTTAGGAAACTAACTTGTTACCGAGTAAGCTATGGAGTTTGATGATGAGTTCATCTTCTTCCTCGGTGAAATTACCTCTCTTGAGATCTGGTCTTAGATAATTCATCCATCTCAACCTACAACTCTTACCACATCTTTGTAATCCTGCCAAATTTTTTGTAAATTTTTAAATTTTAATCAAACCAACTATCTCTATATGCAGAAAAAAAACACATGAATATGTATATAATATGTACCAGCGGCTCGAGGGAGAGATCGCCAGCAACCTTCACCGTGTTTGCGGATGTAATCAACGAGAAGCTGATCTTCTTCTTTAGTCCAAGCTCCTTTGTTCATGTGAGCTTTCTCGCAACAAGGTGACCTTCCCATCTCCCTCTCTCTCTCGCTTTCTTGGATCTCTATATGTGTGTATGTACCTAACTGGTGTGTGTGTTTTTTTTGTTGAAGGAAGAGAGTTCCTGTAGGATGTTTGGTTTTGAATGTTATTTATAATAGAGAATTACCAAACTATATTTTTAATACAGAGTCATACAAAAAAAAACTAATCTACAAATGAAATTGAAAATACTCCTATTAGTTAAATGTGCCTAAGAATATTGTAACAACCAGGGAAAATTGAATAAAATTGATTGTACACTCACAGGAACGTGGGGGGTTTTCTAACTTTTTTCGTTCTTTATAATCTTTTTTTTTTCAGATGCAGATCGTACGTTTTAGTTATTGACTTTTCTGCTCTTTTGGATGATCTGAGAAAACATCATAATAATAAGTTTATCTCACAATTTCTTACCAATCATCATATGATTGATCATTCAAAACTAAACTAAACTAACTATAATTATAATTTAAATGTGATATTACTACCTTTAACCAGTTTAACCATTCTTCATTGGATCAGTTCTTGTCACCATAACAGTGAAAAACCATTTTAACTGTTTTAAACAATTCTTACTGCATCATTTTTTTAAAAACTATATCCTCACATATACCAGCAATATCTTTTAATTGGGTTAAAGAGAAGAAGATAAAAGCAAGAGAGTAGATCTGAAAGAAAGTAGGTAGATAGATTGGTAAGATGAGTAGGTAGCTGTCTTTTTTCATCACAATACTCAACCTCTCTCTTCCTCCAATCACTCTCTCCACACGCTACTTCTCTCACGTACTCCCACGTGTCCCTATCATTTAATTATTTTCTTTTTTTTTCTTGCAGATTAGTTGGATAACTGAATCATTTTGAGTTGGGCATGTGTGTTTCTGTCTCTTCTTGGTCTTCTCTTGTTGTGTTGTGTCCGTTAAGCCATGTGATCGAGTATTCACACCGCAGTTCTAACCATGACGGTCCAATTAAATATTTAAATTATACCAAATTTATTACTCAACAAATGTTTATTAATATTTTTTTATAGAACCATACAAATGCTAACATTCTTTCCTACACGGTTATTTACTCGTTGGGACAAGTTATGAAAAGTTCAAAAGTATTGCAGTATAAAATAGAGTTGAGTTTTACAACGTGATGTAATACTAACACACACATAGAAAAAGGGAAAAACATAAGCTTACGAAGTCTAACTAACAATCCTATCTTTTTCATTCGTCTAATTCCGTTTTTTTTCCTTCTTCTAAAAACGACACAATCAATGACAAAGAGTTTATGAATGTCTTCGATCATACACCTTCGACCAATATATTATCATAGACAATTTCTTAAATAATATTATTTAAGTTTTTGTCACACAAATAAGTTTTTGTGATAATTTTTATAAGACTAGCCTAAAGTATTTCTCAATCATCATCATTCCACCAAATAAATTAATATTTAAAAATTTGGAGATATATTTTTTCTAAGTATACCGTTCCTGTGCTTTACGCGTAACTACTGTTCAGCAAAAGCATTTTGACATCCACTATTTAATGGTTTCAGTTTAACTAATGTTCAGTAAAAACATTTTGATGTCCACTATTCAATGTTTTACGGGAGGCCCAAGCTATTCATAATTAAGAACGACCATAAGAGTTATGAACCTTTTGTTCAACCCTACACTCTAAACCGGATATAAACACAAACAACACAAAAATGCTTCTTTTTTTTCTTACAATTTAGAATGTCGTACCGCTTCAAAAGTGTGGAAAATTGAGTTTACTAACATCATTTGTAGTAGTTGGGTTTTGGCCCAGATACCTCAATCATTCTAAATTAATTTTTGTATTGTCCATGTTTTTGGGCTTTTCATATAAGTTAAAAAGGCCTAAAAAAGAAACAATAAAAACACAAATCTCTAAAGAACTATAAAAACACGGAGTAAGTTCCTTGTCTGTGCGAGTTCCTAACGTCCGAGCTCTCGTTCTCCGATCCCAAATGATCGCCTGAAACACGACCAACTCCAAGAGAGACTAACCACCGGCCATGGCGAAATCGGAAAACTCAACGAATTCTAGCTTGTCATCTTTCGCAAAGATCCAACATGCCGATTCATACGCCCTCGAGAAATTCAAGCTCTACGAGACCAGAGCGGTAAGCTATACTGATCCAGCATTGTAGATTTCGAAACTAGGTTCAGATTACTGAGGAGACTGGCAGGGCCGGGCCGGGCCTGAGATTTCGGGGCTCTATTTGGGTGTCTATCAAATTATTTTGAGGACAAAGTTGAAATGTTGAGGACCAGCCCCGGAGACTGGAGTGAAATCTCTCAATATTGTGTGTGTTGGAATCATTGGCATCCTTATGAAGGCTGTGTTCTTGTATTTTTATATGTTTGTGCAGTGGTTTTATCTAGTTGGGAGTGATAGGAACAAAAGATTCTTCAGAGTGCTGAAGATTGATCGTTCTGAGCCATGTGAGCTTCACATAAGTGAAGATCCCGTTGTGTACTCGCCAGGAAATCAAGAGTCTTCTTCAGCGTATAGCTGAAGGCAATCGGCTCCACTGGAGGATTGGCTTTTGTCTCCAAAGTTTATGGAATTGCTGGTTAGTTTTTATGTTTCTCTCATTGCATCTTTGCCCCAGGCTAAGTTTGGTGAATGTTTTTCGCCTTGTAGGTTGCGCTAAGTTTATGGAGTCATATTACTTGATTCTGGTGACCAGACGGCGACAAATTGGATGCATATGTGGGCATGCTATATATGCTATTGATGAAAGTCAAATGATTAGTGTTCCACATGTCTGATGTTGCCAATTCCAAAACTGAACTAAGGTTTGTTTCTTGGACTTTTAAGCTGAACTTGTACCATTATTGGACCTTATGATTTAACATAGTTCTTTGTATTTCCTTTATTTGCAGGTACAAGAAGCTTCTGTCAAGTGTAGATTTGACGAAAGATTTCTTCTTCAGTTACACTTATCCTATAATGCAATGTTTGCAAAAGAATGTTTTGTCATCTGGTGAGGAAGGGGTGCCCTTTGATAACATATTTGTGTGGAATTCATATCTGACACAGCCTATTCGATCAAGGTGTAACAACACTGTTTGGACTCTAGCATTAGTTCATGGGAATTTTAAGCAGGTACTTGTAAGCTCTTTAGCTTGACTTCTAACCACTAGAGTTAATATTGTTCTTACTATTCAGTGGTTTGCCCTACGTTCAGATAAGGTTGTCAATATATGGAAGAGACTTCAGTGTAACTCTAGTCTCCAGACGTTCTCGTCATTTTGCAGGCACACGGTAAGACATCATTCTTATCAGACTTCTCATGGATGAGAAATTCATTACTAGGCTAAGTTTGGAAGCTTGTCTTGTCTCTCTTGTTTTCTGTTAAATAGAGTGCCTTTTTTATTCTGTAATTCTTTATCACAGTTACTTGAAAAGGGGCGTGAATGATTGTGGAAGGGTTGCGAATGATGTTGAAACAGAACAACTTGTTTTTGATGAAGAAGCTGGATCATGCAAGGGAAAAATGACCTCAGTGGTACAGATGCGAGGATCAATTCCACTCTTTTGGTCGCAAGAGACCTCGAAATTTAGTCCCAAGCCTGATATTTTCTGTGAGTAACTAACGTAACATGCGCATGTTATCTCTATTAGACGATTTGAACGTTGGTGTTATTGATCTTCCTTTTTTCTGGTTTTTACCTCTCAGTACAGAGGTATGATCCTACATACGAGTCAACCAAAATGCATTTTGAAGACCTGATGAACCGATATGGGAACCCAATTATTGTGCTCAACTTGATCAAGGTTAGTATTCTAAGTTTATTGTCCGTTTTAAGCAAGAGGCATTAAATTTCCATGGAAATATTCAGACAAGTTTTATTCAACTTCCATACTATTACACTCCCTTTGCACTTACTCACACATTGAGATATTCAGACAGTTGAGAAAAGACCTCGGGAAATGGTGCTAAGGCGTGAATTTGCGAATGCAGGGGGTTATCTAAACTCTATTCTTCATGAAGAAAATCATCTCAAATTTATCCACTGGGATTTCCACAAATTTGCAAAGAGGTAAAATGTTGTGTATTTGTTTTCTGCCTTTTTTTAAAACTTGAACTCACATTGCTGTATATTTTCGATGTCAAAGCAAGTCGGCGAATGTATTGGCTGTTTTGGGTGCTGTAGCAAGCGAAGCCCTTGATTTGACTGGATTTTACTTCAGTGGCAAGCCTAAGATCGTTAAGAAGAAAGCTCGCTATCTTAGTCATGCTAGCACTGGAAGGTACTTTTTGGGATAATATGGTCGGATATTACGTATTTTGTCAGAAACACTGGTGCCATTTGACACCTTTCTGGTTTTAATGGAGAAAATTGCTGCAGGGAACTATCTCTGTGTGATCTAAGAGCTTACTCTGTGGAACTTACAAGGGCTGAGAGTTCAAATGATATACTTAGTGCTCTTGCTAACCGAGAGAAAGAGATGAAGTTAAGCAAACAAAAGTTAGACGATGGAAGTGATTCCTCAGTCCCTCTTTACCAAAGTGGTGTTCTGCGTACAAACTGTATTGACTGCTTGGATCGAACAAACGTAGCACAGTATGCATATGGTTTGGCTGCTTTGGGCCGGCAACTGCAAGCAATCGGAGTGAGTGACACATCTGAGATCGACCCTAACAGTAGCATAGCTGTTGCACTTATGGATATGTACCAGAGCATGGGCGATGCCCTCGCACAACAATATGGCGGCTCAGCTGCTCATAATACTGTAATAACACCCTTGACCAGTTATAAGTCGTTTTGACAAAAGCAAAATTTGCTATGCTTATTCGTTAACATCGTTAAATGGATTATAGGTTTTCTCAGAAAGGCAGGGAACATGGAAGGCTACGACACAGTCTAGAGAGTTTATCAAGTCTATCCAACGATACTACAGCAATACCTACACCGATGGCGAAAAGCAAGACGCCATAAACTTGTAAAATACTTCTTTCTTGCATAAGCCACTTCAGTTTCGTGCTAAGTTCTTAATATTTCTGACATAACCACTTCTCTCTTAGGCATCACTGATAATGTCAACTACCAAGATAGTGAATCTTTAGAGGAATTGTTGGCTAAGAACTCTGTATTTTCGTTTCTATTGAGTCTCCTAGTAGTGACTATGACCTATTGCGAGCAGATTCTTGGGCTACTTTCAACCTCAGGAAGGGAAACCTGCACTCTGGGAGCTGGATTCTGATCACTACCTCCATTCGTCGGGGATTGGAGATGATATTTTCCCTGGAACGGGTAAGATTTACTTTTAGTGAACCTAGTGTGTGTCAGGCTATGGGTTAAAAACACTTCATTAGATGCAAAAAAAAAAAAAAATTATGAGATGGTGCCTGAAATGGACGTTACGTTTAATTGACTTATGAACCAGTTCTGGAAATACCAAGGATGTTAAATTAAACTTTCCAAGAAAGATCTTAACCTATGGTTACGTATGATTTATAATTCTGGTGTGTTGCAGGGTCCTCTCCATCCCGAAACCCATGAGTGGTATTGGAGTCAATCTTGCACCAGTGCCAGCTTTCAGAGTAGACTTCTCACGAAAGAAGCTGACGTCGTTTGACAAACTGATCGAGCAGACGTGCAGTTCAATAAAGAGCGTGAGGCTTTGTAGCGAGACAGACCAAATGCCAGGTGGCAGTACTGGTGTGGCTCCTGATGCAGCGTAATGATCCTCAATTGAAAATTTTAACCATCTCGTTAAGCATTTGACAGGAATTTTGGGAATGGCTAATAAACCTTGAATCTGGCTTTTTGTGGCATTTAATAGGACGTTAATCCCTTTAAGTAACTAGAAAGATGGCTCCAGTTTAGAAAAGAACAGAGATTTTAGTTCAAACACTTTTTGCAAGTGTTAGTTTAATTTTCTTGACTTTCCCATCTGCAGTGAGATTCAGCTCAAGAGCCCCAATTGGCTGTTTGGTTCAAGAAAGCCCGAAGAGAATGGCTCTGCCACAAAAACTGGTGCAGACAATAGTGAGAAAGGAGTGACCTCGAGTGAGAGAGTCAACCATTTCTGCAACTTGGAGTGGCTTTCTGAGCCCAACGATCATGAGGAAGATATCTTCAAAAGGTACTGGTTCCCCTTGTCTCTCTGACATGTAAACTTCCTTTGGACTGAATTTTATTGTTCCATTATAACTATGATTAACAAACTCATCGTTGAATCACACCCGTGGTATTGACCAAACATGGTCTAACCACAGCTTGTCATTTTGGAAATCCAGTCGTTTCTCTAGTTGCATCAAATCACTTGTTGCAGTTGTTTCATTGTATAGCTACTTATCGATCACATCAACCAATGAAGCCAATGGTTGGTATGGTGGTACTCTCCTCGGTGATCAAGATGAAAACAGCGAAATTTACAGACATTATGCCGAGTTCTGTCAGGTTCTGTTTATCTATCTTTTGCTCATATGGAACTACAGATTACTAGATATATTTTAATGTAACTCAGCTTCTTTATGATCCGATTTAAACAGTGTCCAGCTATGGAACCGTTTGACAACGATCATGAGTTAGAACAGAACTCTGCGAAAGTTCTGCCCATGAACACAGTCGATGTAATGATGGACATAGGAGAAGAAGAAACGAAGATAGAAAAGGCTTTAAATGAATACGCTCAGATCGGTAGCAGTCTCGGGATCATTCCAACACAATGCAAATACTTTGCCGGTGATCCTTGTTGGCTATCCAGATGGCTCGTCGGAGATGATAAGATCCCAAAGGTTATTTAATCACAACAAATGATTTTCCCTCACAAGAACATCACGCCTCAGACCAGAGATGCTTCTCTTTTGGTTCTATGTTTTACATGAAACATTATTGTGAGCTTTGTGAAAAAGAATTGGCTCATTTCATTTCACTAAAGGTAGAATATTGGAACATCATTACATAATATTGGGGGAAATACACATTCAGGCAAAACTAGTTTCCTTGGCTTCACTCTACAAGTTTCTCCACTTATGTTCATACACACTATTACACATACAATGATGTTTTGTTTACCTAAAGTAGCATATCTGACTTGGCTGGTAATCTCTTGAAGAAATTTGCAGGTACTGAAGGCATTCTGCTCCTGAACCTTGGATGGCGCAGCATGAACAGCCCGAGCAAGATGGCAATCACCTGGAACGGTGTGATATATATAAACACAGCCCATATCAACGAGAAGACGATGAATAAAGCAGTTGCTCTCGGGTCTCTCCAGCTAAGTAAGGCTTGAATCCTCTCTCCTTGTGTCGCCAGGTCCCCCACCACTGTCTGGACTCTGCCTCCGACACTCCTAAGCCTATCATACCTCATTCTGACAATGTCTGCTGGTCTGCTTGTCGGGAAAGTGTCAAACTCCTCGTCTAGTTCGTCTGGGTGAGCGTTGTCTGCTTGAGACACACGAGCGTCCATGTGAGGTGGGTGTCTAGGTCTGTACCGGTAGTTCCACATGCCTATCACAAAGAGGTAGAGGAAGATTGTGGGTAAAATCAGTTCTGGGTAGCAGACAAGAATCAGGAACAGAACATGGACAAGACAGGTTGTGATCGGGTTTCTCCATGTACAGATATCATTGAACCATTTGCAGACCAGAGTGACCGAGGAGAGAAGAGACATGATTCTGCTGAAATTGGCTTTGCTTCTCCTGAGACTGAACATATGGTAGTCTACATCAAGCATGTACTCCACAACCTCTCGCCTCAGCGGTGGCTCAGACCTTGATAGTCTTGTTGCAACTATTTGCATCGCCTGATGCCTAAGCAAGTCGATATATCTGACTGGTATTGGTTGAACATAATGCATTTTGGGCAACAACGGTCTTCCGTACTGAGCCATCATGTTAACAAAGGAGGTGCAAGTGTACCTCAGAGCTAGCTGAAGCTCACCGTTCTTCTTTAGACCACCGGGCGTAAGAACCAGCAACGGGTAGTAATGAGTGTAAACCCGATCTGTCTCCAGCGTAGATAGCCTGACTCTAACTTTCCCAATCCTCTGGTCCTTGGAGTCACCACCATCGTTGACGTGACCATTGTCAAAGACTCCAATTGTTATGACCGTGCAAGGATCATGAACTTCCCAAGTATATTGTTCGTTCCACTTAGGTGCAAGCGCGTCTAAAAGAGTCCTTGTTCTCACCCATTTGTTCCCATATTTAGCCACACAATAGGGATCAGTCATCCTCCCATCTTTAGCTTTCATGGGCATCAAGTTCCTAGCACTGAGAATCCCAAGCTCAAGAAGCCCAATGCTCGGCTTCCTCAAATGCTTTGAAGACGGTTGAAGATCGCTGCTGAAATGCGTGGACTCATCAAGAACATGGTACCCAGCTTCAATACAAACCCGAAGCAGAATCTTACTAGAGAACTTCTCTTTCTTCTTCTCGGTCTCTTCCTCCATAGACATTGAATGTCTCTGAAGATTAAACCACCGTGGATCAGGCATCTTCCCAGTCTCTTGCCTCACCGGAACATCCCTCACAGGTATAAACAACCTCCCCAATATCTCATCTTTCCCCGGACCAATCCTATCATCAACCGAAACAATCACCATATCCTCAAACGGCTCAGACACAACAAACATAAGCTCATCGTTCCAGTGAGGACTCATTGTCCGCATCTGAGACGTCCTTGTCGCTCTCATCTGGCTCCCCGCCTGAATTTTAACGATCGCATCAGGTACTCTTCCTTTATCAGACGGAACAAGATCCTGAGCCTCTATTACATGAATCCTGAGGTAATACAGCTTCGGTGAGAAGTAAACTTTGGAACGAGTGTTGGAGAGGTTCGAATGGCTCACGCGGTGCGCGTCAGAGTGCCAAGCGTCAGGGAACGACTCGTCCGCTTGAGTTCCCATCCAAACAGCAAGCATCACCTCTCCTCTGTTCGTCTTCATCCCTTTCTTGTCCTCAAGCCTGTACCACTGAGGAGCCAGAGGACTATCCGGAGGAACTCTAAGAGGAACTTCAGTGAGATCAATCAAGACTCTTCCGACAAAATCATCTTTGGTCAGAAGATCTTTGTCTTTAACCGTGACTTCAAGCAGATTCGACTGCAACCTCTCTTTAGAGAAGGCGAAGATCTGTTTCCAAACAGGATTCTGATTCTTCTCCAAGTGCTTCGTCAAGCCTTTGTAGTTCCCAAGCTTCACTTCCACGTAAGGATCTAAGCTACCAGTAACATCCATCACAGGGAGATCTCGTGCCTTCACGACGCTCACGTAGAGGTAATGCATCTGCTCCACTAAGTCGTATGTGCTCGAGGTTTTGTCTCCACTGCTCCTGTAATAATAGGACTGTCTCCTCCGAGCTGCTAACGGAGGACTCGTCTCGATTAGCTGAAACTCAGGATTCTGCCTCGGTGGTAGTGGCATCTGCATCACCGCGCCAGGCGGTGGTCCCGGAGCTCTCATGAAGTCTGACCTAAACTCCGGTTGGTTAGGAGGAGAAGGCTTCGCTTGAGGCGGTGGTGGCTGAGCTCCGATTGAGTGGAAAGTTCTTGACTCTTTCTCCTTCTTCTTCGGCTTCATCGTCTCCACGTAAACCTCTTCAAAGGAGTTTTGATTATGACTCTGAAACTCCTGAGGCTCGAACTGCTTCTCCTCCTTGGTCTCTTTCTCGGCGAACTCCTCCGGCGGAGGAACCAAATCTGAGCCGTCGAAAGGAGCTGCGTAGATTCTAAGAGCGATGTCCCCTTTGATGTGAGAGAACAAACCTCTTTTATCTAGCGGATACCTCTGCACATCGGCTTCAGATTCCGACAACGGAACAACGGCGCCGGAGATTTTTACACGGCCAAGGAACTTACCAGGCTGGTTATCACGGCGGTCGTCGTAAACGGTGACGTCGATGGTCTTGTTAGACAAACGCCTGAAGTCATCACCGACGTTGAAAACAAGCTTCTCTTTCCACTGAGGGTTTAGATCTTTGAAACGCGTTTGCGTTCTCTGCCGCTGGTCGTCGAATTCAACCTCGACGAAAGGACTCGCTGAGCCTTGCCCGTCTTTAGGCATCAAGTCGCTCGCGTCCACGATCTCAACGACTAGTTGGCTCATGGTTTCTTGAAACGGTGAACAGAGACAAAACGTCCGGTGAAGAAAGACTCGGTGATTTTGAATTAAAAGAAGAGAGTTATGAAGAGAGAAGAAGAAGAGAGAAGAAACAACTTATCATCTAAGTTTGGTTTTTATTTTTTTTTATTTTGTGTTTCGGAGAGTGTGTAAATACACAAAACAAGAGATGATGTGTTAAAGAGGAGTAAAACTCGGGGTATTCAGACACAAGTCAAGAGGAAGACGTCATTCGATTTCTCCCAAATTTAAATATTTTAATTATTTGTAGAATTAGACAGAGACTCTTGAAATGAAATTATTTGTCATTGAATATTCTAATTAAAAAAGTGTTGAATATTCTTGATTATTACTCCAACATATGAATCATTTGGTTTTATATCTTTCGAATATTGTCCTCGTCGGTGATATTCACCCAATATTCCTACGTACCATTGGCGGGACATGGTAGTTGATGAAAAATAAATAACCTTTTCTACGATTATTTACTCAGAACACTCCCAATAGAAGTTTCTAATTCTGGGTTTTCAAAAAAAAAATATATAAAGATATATATTAATATTTAATTATGTTTAATTTTTTTTTCTGGAATTCTTAATTTTATGGAAAACATAATTATAAAAAAATCTGTACTCTATATGTATAGATTGTTGTTAAAAACTGATATTATTGTAGGTGTTTGACAACAAAAATTGAAAGATTAAAAAGAAAAATTGAGGAGCAATGTGTAATAAAAAGAAGAAGAAGAGGTGTAGGCCCATGAAAGATGTACCATCGTTGTCTAATGTGGTGGTGGCCATTTGCTTTGGTTGGTACTGCTAACGATAATTAGAAAGTGGACTAATTTTATTTCTTTATCTTAATTATTGTACTAGTTTATATAAAACGATAGCAACAATGTACAGGAAAAGGAATTTTATTTATCGTTTTATATTTATATGTGAAATCGACTGTTTCCATCATGTGATCTAGCATAGGTATTAAGACTATTAGACAAAATCATAATCCTATATAAATTTATAACATTTTTAGTGGCTGTATATCGCTACGGAAAAAGGTTAAACTCATTTAATGTTTTAGTTGAAAATAGGTGTAATTATAAAGTAGCTAGTGTTTACGAGCATGATTTTTAAGATCGGACTTTCTGTTTAAAGATAGAGGTCGAACTGTTTAAAGACTGTTTACATTTATATCAATAGTAAATCATTTTATCCAAGTTAATGTAGTAACTACATATCTATTCTAAATTACGAGTCAGTCGACAAATGTGGATTATTAGCAGAAGATTCTTTGTCAGAGAGTACAACTCACTTATTACAGAAATAAATAAAAAACAAAACATTAAAGAGTTAAACGGTTTAAACCGTACTTAAACCAAAAAATTTTAAATTGATCAGTTCGAAGTTGGTATTATGTTCTTCTATCAATTTAAAAACAAATGAACAAAACTTTTAATTTATAATGCCTTCAATACTGACCATTGTTTAATTTTATTATAGCCATGGTAGAATAGTTCGTTTAGAAATGGAAGAAAGTGATAAAAACCATTTCTCCAGAATTGATCACTCGGTTATTAATTAATTTGGGTTTGGTTTGATAAACCAACTGAAGAAACGTTATTTTTTTTTCTTTAAACTCAACGCCAAACCCTCTTTTTTAAAAGGAGTCTTATTCTTTAAAGTAGAGGGAAGATTTAAGTGGGTGAAGAAAGGGAAAGCTTAGAGAGAAAAAAAAAATTCATTCCATTCAGGAAAATATAAACCTTGAATTTTTGTTGTATTTACTATATTAATTGTCTTGAATGTTAAAATTTGTATTCCATGAGAGAAGAAAGAAAAAGGAAAACCCTCACTTTAATTGATTGGATCTCTCGTTTTCAAGGAAATCGGTGTTGCCCCATCATGAAATCTACAGTATATATTGTCATGTCCTTGCCTAAAAAGTGAACCTATTTGTTTGTATCATCTCAAACTGTTTCATAGCTTTCAAATGTGTGGATTACAGATTTTATAAATGGGTTTAGAAAATTTCACATTTGGTTGGTACACTTTTTTTCGTAAGTCCGACATGGAATTTGAGATTACATAACTTGGATATATGAATTATACTACTATTAGTATTTTGTTTGGCAGTGTTTCCTACTTATTTAATTACTGAGTAATAAAAATTAAAAATATTGATATCATCAAATAAAGTGATCGCTCCGTGGTGATTACGGAGGGGCGTTGATGGTCTTGTTTTGAAGATTTCAAAAGTAATTAAAAAAAAGTAAAGACAATGGAGTTCGAGATAATCTATATAACGTCCCGACCGTCCACGGCTAATGGATCACCCACGCCCGCTCTCTCGGCCCGTGGGCCCCATCCCGTTCCAACGGTCGGTGCGTTATTTTTTTTAAAGCTCGAAATCCTTGTTTACTGTCCCTGCAATCACCACATGACCTTTCCCCGTGCTTTGGCCTCACTCACACGGTATCGCGAATCACTTCCCGATAGGTCACCCATCCTTTCACTACTCCAGCATAAGTACGCTTAACCCTGGAGTTCTAAACGGATGTGTGACGGAAAAGGTAAGTCAACTTTGGTGACATAGATAGCCAAATCAATTTTCTTAAGCCTTTTCCACATATCACAACTCGGGATGTTACAATCTAGTTCAACTGCAATCTTAAACAAGATCAATATGCCATCAAGTTTTTAGTTTTATAATATAGAGTTATTAATTACTATACAAACGAAAATGAAGAAAATAAAACATGAACTAAAAAGGATACTCGTCTGGTAATATATTAAGACCGCGGTACCCACTATTTTAAATTTGGAGTCTTGCTTTTAAAGTCAACAATGTTCTCCTTCGGAGCTAAGGTTCAATTATTATATAACATTTAATTTCACGTTTCACGCACCATATTTTCATGAACACAACTTTTATGCCACCAAAGTCTTCTCCTATCTATTTCTAAGAATCATCCCATCTTTGATGTGTTTATCAACACTCAGCGATAAGCCGACACCTTTGTAGACTGGTTTCTCTACCGCGTCATCCCCATTGGCGCTAGATCCGACCATAATATTCGTGAATGAGATTAATACCCATTAATATATGGGCCTATGAAAGAGAGATAAAAACTAAATGTAGTAATAAATAAATTGAATGAGTCTTGACAAATATGAGGGTTGATGATAATAAATTTCGTTACGAAAGTTTGGTAGAATCTCACCGA
Organism: Moricandia moricandioides; assembly: GCA_905132885.1. Taxonomy (NCBI): domain Eukaryota; kingdom Viridiplantae; phylum Streptophyta; class Magnoliopsida; order Brassicales; family Brassicaceae; genus Moricandia; species Moricandia moricandioides. Next base: position 206,234 of record CAJHQQ010000178.1, read on the forward strand.
AATATGATTGTCATGTCATGTCCTGGCGTAAACTCAAACACGTGGTGTAGAAAACTGTTTTTTTAAGTAACTTAGAGTATTCAGACCCTATGGAAAGGTCCAAACTAATTCCCAAAGAGAAGTGCAGATCATAGATAGACCGTGATAAAATGGATCTAAAATGGGCCTAATTATCTCCATGTATTAAAATGGGCTTTAAAGCATGAGCCTATATCCGTGTAAGGTGACCATGATATGAGCTCATGCTTTAGGGCCCATTTGAATACCCGAAAAATGGTCTATTCGTGGATTGCACCTCTTCTTGAGGATTAGTCTGAGCTTCTCTATGAATCTCAAATAACTCAGGTTAATCAAAAAATAATAATACTACTGACTTTTTGTTTTTGTTTTTTTAACCTGGGTTTAATACTTCAGATTATAGTAACTGCGATCCAAACTCCTTCGTCCTTACCCTACTCCCCCATGTCAAGATTCATTCTGTTTCTTACATCAAATGCGTAAGAACTTTAAAAAGGAACTAAAACTAAACTATTTTAGTTAAAAACTTTAGTTAGTTCAGTTGGTTAATGGCATAAGTTTCTAAAAAACGAGGGATGTTGATCTATTATTTTACCAAAAGAACTACTCCTCGTAGTCTCACGATCCAAGGAGAGGTATCAGTTAACAACTAGGTAGGGCTCTAGGAATTATTCATAGCTGTTCGTAGACTAATTAATCTCTAGGAGTATTTGCATGGTTCTCGCCTCCTTTCATGTCAAAATAAAACACTGCTCCTTTTGGTTTCTTTTTGGTTTTACAATAAATAAATAAAAATAAACGATCGTGGGTTTGATCGTCTTTCTTTTTAACACCTTTTTATTCGTCCTTTCGTTTTCATAAAAGATTGAGAGAGAATGTGGCTCGTTAAAATTAGAGCTTATGCATAGCGTTTTTGCAGACCCTACGTCTATAATCCACTCTTTTCTTTTTAGCTAAAACTATAATCCACTCATTGCGAGGCATTATAAAAAAAAAATTCTAACTAAGATTGCAGTATCAAAACTATTGTATAAATAAACGATAAGACCACGACGTCCTCGTCCAAAATGATCGTGTTAAAATGAATTATGAATAATTATAGTTAACTTTTTTTTTATATATTATAAACTTATAAGTCAAAACAAATATCTGTCAGGATCGACATTAATGTGGTTGGTGACTGTGTAGGCACTAGCCAGTTTTCAATAATCGTCTAATGATGTTAATACTATGTAATAGATTAATGCGACTAAGGTTGGAAAGGCGAACAAAATTTTCACACTAAATAAGCATTTGTGGATTGGAATACAATGTTAACTTATACTCCCTCTGTTTCAAATTAATGTATGTTTTAGAAAAATAATTTGTTTCAAAAAGATACATTTTTTACATTTTTAATGTCTTAATTAATGGTAAATTACAAATTTTAAAGTGTTTATTAAAATTTTATTGGTCAAAAATTATGGAAAATAGTTAACTACAGAAAATTATGCATTAGAACCTTAAACATTATGTATTTTCTTAATTAGTGTGAAAATTCTAAAACATAGATTAATTTAAAACAAAGGGAGTATGTGATCGTAGAAAATACTTGAATATATGTGTGTGTCAGTGTTATATAGTGTTAGTGTATCAGTGAATATGAGTGAGTGTTGTTGTGGGCGAATCTGCAAAGGAATATACAGGGTGGCTGCTTTATTTTTTTCTGCATTTTGTTTTCTTTCTCGAAGTGCCTTAAAGCCACATGTAATCTCACATGGCCTGTATCTCTTTTTTGTTTGTTATATAATATGCATATCTCATCTATAGTAAGTAGTATTATAAGTGAAAATCATATGAGGCACACCGTAGCATTGCATTGACTTTGAATATATGTAATTTGGTTGTTTAGTTTTCAGCTTTTAAAAACTAAAAACTCAAGATATATCTTCAGTTCAGCGTTAAAATTGACTTAATTAAGAAAAAAAACAGTCTTATTCAATTTTATTGATAAACTAAAAACTGCAAACAAATATACACCCATTTAAACACACACAAAAAAAAGAAATTACTACGAAAACGTGATATTATGTTTTAAATTAAAACTTACATGAAACAATTAAAAGGGAAAAATTTATTTGGTGATTTATATTCTCTTTTATAAAGGAGAGTTGAAGCTATCTTGCATGCAATTTTTTTCCCTTTATCTGTCAATTTTTGCCGGCCACTCGATGAATATTCCCATTTCTACATCTTCACTCTTCTTTAAGCCTTTCAGATTCTATCCATTATTCGTTCTATTTCATCTTTCTACAGTCTTTACTTATTCTACAAACCTCCTAAGCCTTTCTATTTCTGGTTTTTAAGCTTTTTAATATCTAATTTTTTTACACCAAATTTAATATTCAAACTAATTATTTTGTTAAATTACATGAATTTTAAAATCGTATCCTTTTAAATATCTAAACTTTATTTATTTTATTTAAAATATTAATAAATTTCAAACAAAATTTAAAAAATCTCTATAATTTAAGAAAAAAGAGTAAAATTCTAATTTTATTTTAAGATTTATGAAAAAGTTACATAAATCAGGGAGAAAATTAACATTAAAAAAATTTAATGAAAAAATAATAAATTTGTTTTTTTCCTGAGAAAAAAACTAAATTTAATATTTAAAACTTAAATTTTTTTTTATTAAAAATTAAATATTATATAATTTAGTTACTTTTATGTCCCAAGAAAAAAATAAATTTAGATTTTTGTAAAATATTTTTGTAAATTTTAGAGATTTTTTAAATTTCATTTGACACTTATTAGTACTTTTAATTAAAAAATAGATATTAAATATGTACAATTTTAAAAGTTTATCTGAGTAAAATAATTAGTTTGGTTATTAAAGAGGGTAACTAAAAGTTTAATTATTTAAAAAGATTAACCAAATTTAGCTGGATATCTTTATGAAAAATTGTTAAGAACACCACAAGTTAAGTACTACTTTCAAAAACAACTTTAATAGAGTTTAGTGTTAAAAAAGTAAATTGTGTTTCTAATTCTTTTATATATATATTTAGAAAAATTTAATTAAATCTATTTTATCATAAATTTTAAAATTTTTTTTAAATAATATTTTAATAATAATATATTTGAAAATAATATCAAATTTGTAGTAAAACTGAAATTTCTCTTTTTATGAAGTTTTTACTTATATTTATTTTCATATTCCATCGTGATTCACAGATTTGTGCTGCATTCACATCTACGCTTCAAGTCCATAATATATATTGGGGCTACTACATGTGGAAATAGGCCCATCGTTCAGGTTATCAATATTAAAACATGATTGTTCCTGATTTATGCCTTAATAAAATATTTATTTTTGCTTAAAGTACCCTTAACAAACTTCCATTTTCATTAATAGCATTTTGATCTTTTTTCGAATTAAAATTATTTATAACCATTAATTTATTCAATATATTTATGATCCATTAAGAAAGTCCATTCCAACAATTATAAATTTACTTTTTAATAGGTTGATTGTATGTTTATGAACAAAAAAATATACATTAAAACTATAATAGTACTGACTATTTTTAAAAATATATAAATATTAATATCAAATCATAATTATATATATATAATTTAATCCAAATTATTATTAGAATCTAATAGTTTATTCAATTTTTTGTACTATTGAAAATTATACGAGAAGTTTAATCATTTTCAAAAATATTATTAGATTTTTAATTATGAGTTTTTACCGAGTAGGTAAGTAGTAGAAAGTTAATAATACATTTATGGGTTTTTATCAAATTTTTAATTCATGACTTTTTCACTAAATTTGAACTGGACTATATACCGATCAACGTGTTTACTAATTCGACCGAATTTCCAAGTTGAATATGACAACATTGCTTATATCTTAATTCGTATAAACCACATATGTACTCTAGTGAAAGAAGTTAAATAATTTGTAAAAATATAATATTTTTTCACCATTTAAATTTAGATACACTATTAGACCTCAACATTCTATTTTAGTTAAGATATTTTGGTTCTAGGAATTTAAGAACCGTTTTCATATTTTATCAAGTTTATTTCGGTTCGATTTGGTTATTTTGATTTTTAGTTCAGTTTTCGTAGTTGAGAACCGCTAATTCCATTATATATTCATAGGTGAGTTTGCAATTTAATTGTTATAATTTTAATGGTCGATAGTTTTTAATTTTTATTTATTTTAATCATGTCCGAAAAAGTAACTATAGAACTAATTGATATCAGTTACCAAAATAAACCAAATAATATCTTACTGTAATACACACCTATAGTAACTATTTTAAATTTCTAGAAAATTATGTTTCATCAATTAATTTTCTTTAGCAACCATGTATTTATAAACTAAATAAACTAAATATTTAAACAATCAAAAAACCGTTATAGCGACTTATATTCATATATAAAAATTATATATGTATATAATGTATTATAATTACCCTTAATATTTTTAATAACCCGCACATGATCTATATATAATTTATAAGGATATATAAATTATTTATAAATATTTTGAAATCATTTGATAACATATTTATATCTGTGAATTTTGCGGTATTTTGAAATCATTTGATAACATATTTATATTTGTAAATTTGCGGGCATCCACCTAATATAATATAAATTGGATCTAATTCGATCCCGATTTGTTTTTTTGGGTAATTCAAATAATATATGTAAAAACATCGGATAATTCATGTTTTCAAGTTTAAATATCGGGTTGTTTGAATAAAAATATAAGATAATTTGGATATATTTTAAAGTTTTGGATAAAAATATTTGGATAATTTGGTTTATAAATAGTATTTTAAGTTATTTGGTTATTTATAAATTATATATGATTAATATTTGTAGGCATAATTTTTGTATTAAAAGTTTGGATGACCATTCAATTTGTGGTTTGGTTTCATTTCAGTTTCATTTTTTTTGTTATAGAGATATATGATCCGTTTGGTTATTTATGAATTCAGTACAATTTTGGTTTTGGTTTTTCGATTTCAGATTAATGTATACAGATCCATAAAATATATTAAATATAAATTCATATAAAATTATTTAATTCAAAAATAATATGCTTTTTGAAAAAGTGGATGAAAATCTAGTTCTCTTTCTAAAGGGAACAAATAAAAGTAGCAAACATATAAGGAAGAGAATCTTCATAAATAGAACACAATCTAATAATAAACGGAATACATTGATCCTGACCAACTCTAAGCGATGGTACCAAGAAGGCCAACAACATTATTCTCCTCATCCTTCAAACCAAATCATAAAACAGAAACATTCAACACATTAATCCTAACCATGACAATCCATGAAATAAAACATAGTTGAATGTTATTGAAAGGCTATTCTTTCATGACGATTCTACAGCCTTGATTCTTTCTCTGATGACTTTAATCCTCTTCTCAACCACATCGGCTGCTTTGATCAGTTCCTCCGAATAATCATCATCTTGTATGTCACTAGACGAAGCTATCAACCCAAGTTCCATCGCACGGCTATGCATCTGCTCTTTCTCCAACCTCTTCTGTGCGTCTTCGATCATTCTTTTCATCAAATCTTTCTGGTCCATCATGAACTTGGTCTGCTTCGCTTCAGGGAGTGACCTTAACCGGTTTAGAAGAACACGAACCTCTCTGCGGTTTGGCCAGACCTCAGGGCCTTCCTCGTAGTCGCTATAGATGATGGCGCAAGCGCGTAAACCGCAAAGAATGGTTAATTCACTGAGCTTCTTCAACATACCATGTTTGCGTTTCCTGAACGTAACTCGGCGAGTGGCGTTGTCAGAAATCAATTGGTGTGTTACTTTTCTTCTGCCCATGGTGAAAAAAAAAGAACAAGGAGATGAGGAGTTGTGTGTGTTATGAGAGGCCAGATGGGTAAAGTATTATATAGAGTTTCTAACTTTGATTTCTTGGCTCGGTCCAAAAGAGGTTCCAACAAACTATAGAAAGGTTTTAAAAGAAAATATACATATTAAGGTGTAAAGACAAATAGCAATATTATCTTACTAAAATAAGAAGATTTAATCTAAAGAAGTCTTCATTTTATTATGTGTCTTAAGTTAGTTGGTCTAGAGAATCTACAAGATAGGGAGGTAATATCTTCTCTATTGACGTCCCATAAATATTTTACTATATAAAATGTTTGAACATTTTTGCTGTCAATGTAACCAAGTAGAACCGAATATGATGGCTGTAAACTCGTATGTACATATATTAACACAACATTACACGGTCTAAATAATGACATAAGAAATTAATGAGAATATTTAATTTTTATTCTTTTTTTAAAATTACGCTATTTATGAGGAATAATTATTGCATACAGTTCCTTGTCATTTTTTTTTTAATTTTTAAGAAACTAAAAAACAAAAATATTACTTGTCAAAATTATGAAACAAAAGTAATAAATATTCTTTTCATTTTTTTATTTTGTTCTTACTCATTATTTTTTTACTCATTCATATTTCTATTTTAATGGTCATTACTTAGAATCTAAGTACACATGTGTATTGTGTCCATACGAGTAGTCAAGTACAATTATTTGACCAAGAAAGTATACATATGTTGCTAAAAACAAATATGTCAACTAACTAATAGTACCGATAAGAACTTTCAGTTAAAAAGAAACAATGCCAGCGAAGATTATCGAAAGTTTACCATTAAGCCGGATTTAAATTGCTGATAGAAATGAATGAGGCTTCATAAATAATAGAAAATTAAGTGTTTTGTCTGCGCATGCATGAATAATTTTTTTGTAGATACTTATTAATAAATGTATTATTAGTTTAGAGATCCAAAAATTAAAAAAAAAACATTAATTTTGAAGTAATTCTTTTTTCAATTTCTTAATTTTTAACCTTTATTGATTTAAAATCATTATTTGTGGATAACATTAATATTTTTTCTTTTAAAATATGTTGTCATCTTTAACCAGTTTTTATTATATTAGTTTATATCTAATTAAATAAACAAATATATAATTGTTAGTATAGTGATTTTATTAAGCCAAATTCTTGGAATTACTAAAACCTACAAAATCTCAAAATAAATCAAAAGCACAAGAAAAAGCTAAACCAAATCCGAATTTACATATTATAAACTATTGATATATGTATAATTATATTGTGAAATACTTCCCATAATAACTGAATAAACAACTCAAATATACCAACCATGTTGAAAAACAAAACATTAATATGTAATATATAAGATAAGAACATCTCCTATCTATTGTTATTTTCATTTCTAAATGTTATAATAAAGAAAATAAGCTATATTTAATCTATATATATATATATATATTTAGTTTTAAATAAAGATTGCATTTTTCCTAAAAGAGTATTTATTTACTATAAAATAATAATTTGTTATTTGAAAATGGTCTTTTAATTTTCAAACTTTAATAATTATAACTAAAACAAATTATTTTGAAAAATAGTTTTTATAAAAAAAAAATAAATCACATTTCTCTTTACATAATAGTATTTTAAAGAAATTTCAGTTTAACCAAAGTATTTCTATAAAACTCTTGAATTTTTTTATAAAAAAATATATTTAATTTTAATTGTTATAAATATAAGGTACTTGTTCTAATAAATAAAAATTAGCATTTGAAAAATTCTCTTTTCGAGGCAGATATTTTGAATATATTTTTAAAACTGTAATTTTATTTTTCTTTACATAATAGTCTTTTAAAGAAATTTTAATTTAAAACAAATTTCTAATTCTGTGAAACTCTTGAAAATCCTAAAATAATTTGAGTTAATTTTAATTTCTTATAAATATAAAGTATTTTTTGTAAATAAAAAACTTAATATTTTGAAAATATTGTTTTTGAGTCAAATATTTTGAATATATTTTAAAATGATAACTGCGTTTCCAAAATTTATGGAATCATCTTTTTTTCCAGACACGTTGTTCCGTTTATTTTTTGAGATATTTATAGTATTAATTTGTAATCATTTAAATAATAAATTATATAATTATTTATTTAAAGATATCAAAACTTTAAGCAGACTATAAATTATTTATTAAAACTAATGAGTCATCCTAAGATTATGGATAACATGACACATACACAAATTATTTTTAAAATAATAGTAGATATAAGGTAAAATATGGATATTAAGTGGAACAAGTATATCATGACAGTGATTTTTCCGTGCGAGTGTATGGACTTACTGTCTCTCTTTTAAAGGTGTATTATTTGGAAGATATCAAAACCATGAAAGGAAGTTTCACCCACTCCGAATATCCTTCATATATCACGAATGCAGAACATGAGGGCGGATTGTTTAGCACACAGTGCAAAAAAAACAACAGTTATTTGTCGTTCAAATGAAAGAAAAATTATCAATTTAGTTTACATAGTTTTAATCGAATCTGTTTAAGTTATGACAAAAAAAACAACATTGCAAAAGGCTCTTACGTACAACTATTCAAGAATCAGATTTTTTTTATATAAATTATAATCTAGTAACTTTGATATTCATTAGTTTTGGAGAGTTATAAGTTTACTAATATCTTAAGTAACATCAAAACTCATTTATAGACATAACTTAACAAATATTAAAAAATTAACATAATGCATAAATCCAAGACACAAAAATATATCCAAGACATAAATTCAAATCGAGTCCAAGCCGAACAACAAGCAGTTCGGTGTAGTGCATGAGTTTTTAAGTAGTCCAAATCAATATTCCAAACCAATGAACCAATATTTTGAAAATCACATCGGATACTAATTTGGTATAGCCGTTGGTTCAATCGATTCAACGAAATTTTTTATTTTTAAAAACTAAATATATATATAATCATATATTTACACTATGTAGATCTAAAAGTAGTTTCACATATAATATGTATTCTGTTATTTATATTAAAAATAAAGAATAATTATAAATTTAACTATATATAAAATAAGTAATTGAATATTATATAACCTGAAATTGATAAAAAGCCAAATGATTACCTGTCTAAATTACTTTTTTTTCTTCATTCTTTCATAATATATGTACTGTTGGTGGTGGCTTATCAATAAAAATATTTTCGTTTGCTACCACATTCGGCCTTCAGTACAACGGGATTACTTCTCTCTTTGGTGAAGAGAATAAAAATATGTTCGTTTAAGGAACGTTTGCTACCACATTCGGCCTTCAGTACAACGGGATTACTTCTCTCTTTGGTGAAGAGAAGTCGTCATCTAGCTCTACCGCACATGAAGATATGTCACCATCAGAGACGATGTCTCCAAACTGCTCTCAAAACTCTTCATATGGGTGTATCAACGTCATTTTTGACTACTTTATGCTCTTTCGAACCATAGCTTCAAGGATTCAAGTGAAACTTCTCTACGGATCGTTCCACCTCTTTAATGCATATATCTTTTGTTTCGTTGTAATGGTTTTTGTTATTTTTCTTGCGACTGAATTTACCTCCGGTTGCAAACGTTCATCTTTGGATGAGCCTTCATAAAATTGATTAAATCCTTGTTTAGTAGCAATGGGGCCATGTGATAATTTCTTTAACTTGGTAGGTTCATCTCATTCCCAAAGCGATTTTTCGTCTGACGGTAAAAGAAATATATTGTCATGCACGTGGATTACCTTAAATTATAAGAGGGAAGTGACAGCTAGACAGTGGACGAAGACAAGAAGAACCAGCCTGAGATTTAGTGAACTACAGATGATTTAATAAAATTTCTAGCAAAATTCATTTTCTTAAAACTAATTTGGAGGTTTATTAATAAGTAATTTTTTTTCAAAAAAAAATTTGAGACCAAAGGTAAATGTTTCATTCGGACTTGTCCACTACCGACAATGAAAACAACAAATAATTGAATCTTGAATACACTCGAAAGCCATACATTTTTGTTAAAGTTTGTAACTAATATTTTCTTCTTTTATAAAATGTTTATGCAGGTGATGTGAGGCCAAATAACTTAACTAAATAGACGTTTAAAATGTCTTACAAATTTCTTCAATAATATTCCATTTTTCTTTAAATTATGAACAATTGTAAATTTATACAAGTTTTGTTTTATAATAGGAGGTATCCAGTAAACCGAAATCTAACTTACTAATCATTTAGAGATTTGTTTATCGACTCTAAGCAAACCCGATTGCCCGGTTATGAAAATTAAATATTCATATTGTTTGGCTTCATAATCAGGCATATCTGAGATAGTAGGTTTCGAATCCAGGATGCTTAGTAACTTTCCAAGCTTGTCTTATCACTCCTCACTCGATCAGTTTGTGTGGTTAAAACTTTACTTTCAAGACAATGTTAGCTGGGCCCTTGGTTTTGGGATTCCGTGTTTGTTCATGGTTATGGCTCTTGCTCTCTTCTTGCTGGGAAGAAAAACTTACAGGTACCCAAGAGGTAATCACAAGGAGAAGAAGAATGCGTTTGCGAGGATTGGTAGAGTTTTCGTAGCGGCTTACAAGAATCGAAAACTGAAGTTATCAGATTCTGGTTTGAGTCAAGGTCTATTGGAGGATGGTTCATCACAGAAACGTAAAGGTTGGCTTGCGTAAGTTGCATACATCCCTACGTTTCGAACTATAGATATTTGGTGTAGAGTTCGACCTTAACTTGAGTGTAAAATGACTTCAGTTTGAGTTCAAGGTTCATAGCGAAAGAGGTACAGAGCCGTGTGATAGTAAGGACGTGGAAGACGCAATGGCTTTGGTAAGGCTTATGACCGATATGGATCACATCGGTCATAAGCACGATTCCAGACGCTCAATACTCGACTTTCTTCACGAAGCAAGGCGTTACGGTGGACAGAAAACTCTTGCCGGGTTTGGAAAAATCCCTCCGGCGTCCTTTAAGTCGCTTATCGGCGTATCGATTCTCATCTCAGTTCCCACTTATGAACGTGCTTTCCTCCCGTTAGCTAGAACGATTACCAAGAAACCTTTTGGAATGGTGCTCTCTAGCTTCAACATGGTGGTTGCCGCGTTGGTAGAAATGAAACGGCTCGAGACGGCTAAGAAATATGGACTTGAGGATAGACCGGACGCAACCGGTCCCGATGTCAATATGGTGATGATTGATGTGTTGTCGCTAGTGGGTACACAAGAATTCTTCTACGACCAAGTTCCAACGGAGTTAAGGAGCATTGGTCTTGCGCTTTCTTTGAGTGCAATGGGGTCTTTTCAGCTTCATGAGTGGTTTGCTCATCACTGTGATTAATTGGGTTACCGGAAAAGATGTCGATTACTTTTACTGGTTGCTCGCTGCTGTTGGTTCTTTGCGTTTTTGTTCTTCTCCAGGTTGTATGTGTATCGCCGGGTCGAATTAGAAAAAGTGTTGTATCGATATACATATTCATTGTTCATAAGGCGCGAATGATATAAGATCGGATCATGAAAAGACTATATGCATAAACGCATTCTATCGTTTAAAAGTACCCTAAAACGTGTATGACTAAATGAATATCTATATGACTAATCAACATGGGATACTAATTAATGGTGTGATGAAATTGTATTTATAATTACAGAGAGAGAGAGAAAGAGAGTACCTGCAACATTTTATACGAGAGATATAGGGTTTTAAAGGCTATTGATCTTCTTAGAGACGTAGCCCTTTGCGAAATACATGTAAGAGGCTAAGCCAATGAAGCTGAAACAAGCAAGTAACCAGTAGAAGTAATCCAGATGCGCCTGGTTCAGGTTATTTGCGAACCAACTCACTTGACCAGACTGGCTCGTCGCTTTATCAATAACTGATATCATGAAACTGCTGAGAAAGCTACCAATACCGAATATGCTCAAGTACAGAGCCAATCCCACGCTTCTCAGCTCGCTCGGGACCTGGTCGTAGAAGAACTCTTGAAGACCCACCATTGTAAAAACATCCGAGATACCAAAGAGAACATACTGAGGAACTAACCACCATACACTCATCGGAACCGTAACTTCTGGTGAATCAATGAGCCCGTGATCCGCAGCGGTTTTAAGCCTTTTCATCTCCACTAGAGCTGCTATTACCATAGCAAGAGAAGAGAGGAATATGCCTGTGCCTATTCTCTGAAGCATCGTGATTCCGCCTGGTTTATGTGTAAATGATCTTGCGATTGGGATGAGTACACGGTCGTACATGGGGATGAAGATGACTATAGAGAGGCTAATAAAAGACTGGAGGGTCGCCGGAGAGATCTTGTAATCAGGTGTGATTGATCTCTCCATTGTGGCTCCTTGTTTAGTAAAGAAAGTTGGAGACTGCGCGAATACAACCGCGTAAACCAAGCAAGTTAACCAGATCGGAGCTAGCCTAAGCACTGACTTTGCTTCTTCAAGTTCATCTATACTACAACTACAAGAACCACTCGTTGCGACCAGAGCTTTGTTGAGAAAACTACAGTTGTAATAACAACCAAGATGTTACTATATAAGGCCAGTAACAACAAAAACCAAAGGAGACAGGAAGCTTTCTTACCTAAACTGCTGCGACCTTGTATGAGAGATTAAGCCATGGCTCTCTTCTGCATCATCTACAACTGAACCTGATACACTCCAGTTCTTCGCAGCCGCTACATAAACATTCCCTATCCTTGCAAAAGCGCTTCTACTTTCCCTCCTCATGCTGAACCGGTAAGTTCTGGTTCCGAGCAACAAAACAACCAAAGCAAGCACCATAGCAACACAAGGTATACCAAACCCTAGAGCCCAACTAAGATTGTCTTGTATGTAGTTCAACACCCATAGAGTCGCCAAGGTCCCAAAACACATACCAAAATACCACCAATTAAAGAATGAACTCTTCGCTTTACACTCTTCAGGCTCCTTCTCATCAAACTGATCCGCTCCAAAGGCCTGAACACACGGTTTATGCCCGCCTTGAGCTAGTGCCACAAGATACAAGGCACCAAAGAACGTGATAACTTGAAATCTAGGAGGTGAGCATGAGGTAAGTGGATTGGTAACTTTGCATTCTGAAGGAATCATCGCCGATAGAGTCAGTAAACCAAGTCCCTGTTGTTCATCAAATCACTATAGGTCAGTTAATGTTAAACGAAAATTCAGTTATTGACCGTTAGAGAGTTTGTTACAATCACTTTTTTCCTATAACCGATAAATAACTACCCGGTTTACATTAAACCGGATGTAAAACTAGAGTTTCGTACCAATACGTAGAGAGCAGAGGCGGCGATGATTGTACGGAAACGACCTAGAAACGAATCTGCAACGAAAGCACCAAGCAGAGGAAGCAACGACGCCGTTCCATACCAGGCATTGACGTTAGCAGCGGCAGCCGCCGTGGATTGACTTAGTGGTCCCGTCAAATACGTTATCAGATTCGACGAGATCCCGTAGTAAGCGAACCGCTCAGCTACCTCCACACCTGCCGTCGACAAAACAAAAGTCAGAAGGAGAAAGATAGAGTAAGCAATTTGGCGGGAAACTCGGAGAATCACCGATGATGAATCCGGCGGATCGCCAGCCTCCGGAGGAAGATCTGACGGCGGGTTTGTTTCTGTAGTCAACGGATCCGTCGACGGTTTTGGAAAGAAGCGGAGCTCCGGCTTCGCTATCAACGCCGGCGATCGCCATTTTCGTCAGTTATTGGTTTCTCCGATTTGAGAAAGTCTTGTTCGTGTGTGGTGTTTGTAGCGGAAACATCTTTTATTCTGTTTGTTTCGTCGTCTTCTTCTAAATGATTTTTGATTGTATTTAACACGTTGTAAGTTCATGTCAATAATGGTGAGAAGTGGTTAGAACTGGGCTTGGGCCTATAGTGAGCCATACATTTTGTTTCGCCTTATATTTACTAATAAACTGGACTGGGGCCTATTATTGACCAAAAAGCTGCATTTTCAAAAAAAATTGTAAGAAAATTGTGTGTTTAAATAAAAGTATATTTACTAATTTTTAATAATTGTAGAGAAATTATAGAATTTTTTTATAAAAACGGTAAGAATAAATTTTCTATTTTTATTATTCTTTTAAATATTATGTTTCCTTTTATCCTTCTTTTATATATATTTTTTTAAAAAGAAGTGAGCTGTAAACATGTAAGGAAACAGCTCATTATACAGTAGTTTTTGGAAATATTATTTTTCAAAATTATAATTATTTTCTAAAGGTTCTTAATTTTATAATAATTTCATCAAAAATGCTAATTTAGAAAAAAATCTTATTCCTAATATTGATTTCACACTATAGATTATATGTAATCGAAAGAGCTAATGATCATTGGTTATTTTCAGATTTTTAGATGAAGTGGAACAATCAGAAAAGGTAACTTTGATGTATATAGATTTCACCTAGTAGCGTTAGTATAGTAAAATTAAATTTTACCTTTTTAAGAGTTCGTAAATCTGGTAATGTTAAATTATTTCTTGAAACAGTAACGATTACAAATCTACAAGAAGAAACTAAAGGTTAGATATACATGAACCAGTCATTACCTCTACATCTTCTTTATCCGTATATAACTCTTCCTAAGATTTAATTATTATAATATTGCATATTAACATTATAATATCCATTTCAGTAATAACATATTACCTCATAGTAACTTTGAATTTTGGAAAACATTTATTCTATTTGAGTTCAAACACAATGATTATTACATTTTAGTATTTCAAATTTCAAAATAATAAATAGATTAATTATATAATTTTCAGAAATTGGTTTCTTCAGATTTATAATTTTTAACAAATTTGGTTATAAAGTTGGATATATATAACATTAAATCTTTCTGGTATCTTATAATATAAATATAATAATAATTATCGTTTATAAAACTATATAAAAATGATTTTTTTTTTATATAATTAATGAACATTACCGTAGTTTTAAAATATATCGGATTCTAAATGACCTTTTAATGTATAGTGTGGCTTTTTATTTACCATTTTATTATATGATGAATTGCTATGTATCTGTATATAACTATTTAAATATATTTTTTAAAAATATATTATATTGTATTTTATCTTAGAAAAAACATTTTGTTTTTGAATAGGAATCTAAGCCAGCTTTTTTAACCACATGTCAGTGAAAAAGATAAGGTACACAACTTTTCACTTGTGTCTACTTAATATATTGTAGTGCTTTCACTTTCAATATGTACCTCTTTCCCATTCAATATCTAGCAATTAGATTCAAGTAAGTGTCTCTCTCATTGTTATTCTTTACATCTTTTCTATTTGACGTTCTTTGTATATGAACTTTGATGCAAAACAAATTTGAGATAAAACCATAGTATATGTTGTTGGAGACAAAAATCCCTTCAGGGAGTTTCAATTATATTTCATCAGTGTTTAACTTTATCTTTGTATATGATCTATATGCTTTTGTTGTAACTTGCAAGTAAGACATGTTTTCATCTATGCTAACAACTTTCAAATCTCTTTCGTACTTCCATAGATTAGATGACACAAAGTTTGCCAAACAAATTAATCCTGGAAAACTTCTTCTAAATTAAGTTATATGATTTTTCCATTGATTTCTAGGTATGAAATTGTTTTCACTTTCATCATCTAAGTTTGACAAAGAAAAAATTATTTTGATATTGTGCTCAATATATATGTGACTTTTGTAAAGTAATCATAAAAAAAAATTGGTGATTTTATTTGTTTCAATTTATGTTTTTGTGTGTTTGTGTGCATACTCTTATTTTATAACATTTCATAGTTTATTCTAAAAGCTGGTTAGAAAATGATTTTATGTTTGCTCTATTTTTATTTATATTTTCTTTAGAATTCCTTATCTTTTTATTAATTTTTTTTTATTTCACTGTTATTTATGTAAATGCATTACATACATGAATGTGTATATATAATCTGTCATGTATATGTTCTGTATATATACATAACTAATCATATACATATCATTACATTTCTCATTTATCAATTTTAGCCAAAACTAGCAAATATGAATTCTCAAGACAACTTGTGTGAAGATCTGTATCCTACTTCCGCAGGATCTCCAGACCCTTTGACGGTAATTTTGTTGTATTCACTTTAATTTTTATATGTCTAGTTTATACATTATGAGTTGTTGGTGATAAACATTTTGGTTTTATTTATGGGCAATTTCAAAGGAAATCTTGCAGTCTTTAACGGCAGAGAATGATGGTTATCACAACATGCTTGATGAATTCAACTATACGCCTGATATACCCACTCCAAACTGGTATTGATACTTAAAGACAACATTTTATATATCTTACATTAGTTTATTAACTTTTCAGCAATGAAACAATAATTTCATAAAATACATGATACATAATTGCTTTTCAAGTATGCCAAGCAAAAATGTTACAGTTCTTATATCCTCTGGCATGTATAGTCAGCAACTTCAGCCATCATCTCTAGGAACTGAGCAAAACATTGACAACTGCCATATCCCTACACAAAGTTGTCTTACAATAGTAAGTTACATACATCTTTTTTAAAAAAATATCTTTATCATAAGCTAAAAAGTTAAAACAAATTAGCATGTATATCTATATATATATAATTTCCAATTAATCTTAACAACATCAGCAACAACAAGAGACAAATTCCCATCTACCACCAAATAGTCAAGGTTCACAGAATCAAGTAATGATGGATTCATTTCAAGAGCCAAATACTCCTACAATGGTACAATATTGACCTGTTTGATTTCTTTACTTCTGTTTTTACTTATACTATCTCGAAACCAAATATCTAGATTCAGATGCATCAGCAACATCAACAACAACATCATCGTCTTTACGATCTTAAATCGACATCTAGGTATGATATACTTTTTAAACAGTTCTAGTGAAATAATATTTTCTATTTAATATATATTTTTATTTACGTATTTTACGAAATTTTTGTTGAACAATCAATATGAAAGTTATAATATTTGGAAATGCAACATGGTTGGCAATTCAAATAACTCAACTCACATAGTATTAAAAATTCTATCCCAAATCGGTATATTAACCAGAATGAAAATTTTATACTTATAACTTTTATATAAAATCATTTGATCCAAAAATTTGTTTTTTTTAAGCAGGACACCGAACTGTTTATCAACTGCGTCAAATCAACATGTCCCATTTTCTTCATCTTCTGGTATGTATGGACAGCAACCATTGGCACCATCCTCTTTAGTTGGCCAGCAAGAAGAACCTTTAGCCTCAGGGCTGGTTAATACTTCAACTAGGTACATAAGAGCACATTTTCTTCAATATATTAGAAGAAAACCGAGAAACTTCTGGTAAAAACAATCCCTTGATTTGTGATTAAGTTTTTCACGTACATGCTTTGAGTGCTACCATTGACAAACACAATTTTTTTGTCCTATCATTTGTTTCACATACAAAATAAAACAAATAATCAAGTTATATAATCATTCAAGCTTTCCCGTATAATATTTACATTTTCCTCTCTCAGTATATGTGAGTGTATGTTTATCAAACAGTTAAAACTATTTATTCTTTTGCTAAATTTATTGGGTTCCTACAGGACATGTTCTCAACATAGTCTACCTTACATGCACCCCAGCTCGAGCAATAATCCACAATGTAATATCTCGCCCATACCCAGGCTTCAGGTGCCCTCAAGCTCTTCAAGGTATTGAGTCTTTATCAATTTTAATAGATAAATAAGCTTTTGTACTCCAAATGACTTTCAGTGATTCTTAAAACCAAACATACTATTTTGGATCCCATTTTATAGGCAATACGGTGGTGTGCAAGGGTTGATTGATCAGCCTTCATCGACTTTTAACCCTCATTGCCTTAACAATCAGACGCATAGACGTTCATTCATAAACTCATCTACACCTCAACGGGTACAAACATTTTTAACGATGAATGAAACCATTTTATTGTTTTTCTTCAATATGTTTTTACAATTGATGTTACAAGTTAATTAACTACATATTAATGGCTACTGCTCTAAATAGGAAGCTGGAGGCCAGATCAATGGACAATCGTCAACTCGCCATCTCGCCTTTGACACATCGGTAAGAAATAACCATATAAATGTATTTTATATAGTTTATTATTTGCATTAGTATATTTTGTATGACTATATGTGCACTAAAAATATTTATAAATGTAAGCTACAGAGAATCAATCAACTACAATGTAACCAACATCAGTTGGAACGTGGAGAATCATCATCTTCTCTTAGCCGAAAGGTACATTTTGTCAATCCTCATTTTCTAAAAAAATTAAAATAATTTCATAAACTACATAACACATAATTGCTTATCAAGTACAATTTCTTCATCCTTTGGCATATATTTGTCAGCAACTGCAGCCATCATTAATAGGAACTGAGGGGAACCTTAATAACTACTACATCCCTACTCAAAGTTGTCATGCAATAGTAAGTTACTTGCACCTTCTTTTCAAAAAAGTTCTTTATCATCAGCTATAGAGTTTAAACAAATTGATTATAGCTACTTGTATTAATATTTGTTTTTTCAATTAATCCTAGCAACAACAGCAACAACAAGGAAGTAATTTCCAAGTACAGCCAAATAATCAAGGTTTATACAATCAAATAATGATGGACAGTGCCCCAAGACAATCTCAAACACTGATTGGAGTCAGTCAGCAGCAGAATGCAAGGATTACTTCACTTCAAGAGCCGAATAATCCTACACTGGTACAATGAAACATTTTTTTGTTTTACTTCTTTTATTAACTCAAAATTTTAGTTAATTTATCTCTAACCCAGATATTAAATATCTAGATTCAAATGCAGCAGCAGCGTCAACAACAATTTTATCATCTTCATGATCCTAATTCTACATTTGGGTATGTTCAAATCATTTTAGCCCAAAGCAACATTTATGTAAGTAATTCAGGAAAACTTTGCCAAACAATCAATACTAAACCTATAATAATTGGTATTGCCATATGGCTGGCAATTTAAATAATTCAACTCACATAGTATCCAACAATTCCATCCCAAATTGATGTTATAACCAAAATGAAAATTTTATACTTATAAATTCATATGAGAAATTTGATTTAAAAAAAACCTATTTTGGGGGCGAAATACAGAGCACCAAACTGTTTGTCAAGTGCTTCATATCAACATGTCCCATTTGCTTCATCTTCTGGAATGCATAGCCAGCAACCACTAGCGCCATATGCATCTTCTTTAGTTGGCGGACAAAACAAAAGTTTGGCCTCAGGGAGGCTTAATGCTTCAACTAGGTATATACATATATGTATTTATATGTGCATTTTTTTATCAAACAGTTATAGCTATATGTTTGTTTTGCTAAATTTATTGGGTTCCTGCATGACATATCCTCAACAGCCTACCATACATGAACCCCAACTCAAGCACTAATCCAGAATGTAATATCCCTCTCATACCCAGATCACAAGTGCCCTCAAACTCTTCAAGGTACCCAGTCTTAGTCGATTTTTCACACTACATAAAATAATATTTTGTCCTCCAAATTGATTATCGCTGATATCTAAAACGAAACATATTATTTTTGGATCCTATAGGCAGTATTGTGGCACCCAAGGGTTGATTGATCAACGTTCATCAAGTTTTAAATCCCCTTGCCTTAACAACCAGACACATATAGGTCCAATCACAGACTCACCCATACTTCTGCAGGTACAATATAAACACTTTTTATGCAATGAAACCATATAATTGTTTTGTAAAAAAAAACTTTTTAAATAAATATGACACGATAATTAACTAAATATTTACTACTATAATGTGCTTCAGAACGAAACTGGAGGCCATGTCAATGGACAATCGTCAACTCCCCAACTCGCAACTAACACATTAGTAAGCAGCAACCGCATAAACGTGAATCAATATCTTATGTATGGCTACTTTTGCACTCAAAATTATTTATAACTGTATGTCACAGAGAAGACGTCGACCACAAAGTAACCTGTCTGGAGAATCATCACCTTCTGCTAAACGAACGGTACGTTTTGTGTAAATCCTTATTGCATAGAAGTAAGCTAAATATGGAGAATATAATGTGGTTACTTATAAAAATGCAGAGGACCATCACGCCAGGAGAAAATAATGAATCATTTCCAGATAGCCTTTCTAATCTTCGTGAAGAAAGGTTTTCAATCTAACTTTTTTATATATATTTACCCTATTTTTTATATGCGTGATACTCTCAATATATAGAAAGTATCGGTTATGGAGATTTATTAGTCTTCAGGACAATTACTCTTATCATAAATGATTTCTTCAACCCTTTTAATAAGTTTTATTGTATCCCTTGCGGGTTGTATCTATCCTTCGTTGGATTTTTTTTTTCAGTTTTTGTTTTTATTGAAACCCGTTGATAATTAACAATAGGAAATTTACTAATGAAAGCAAGATTTTTATGAATCTATGATTATAACTAATACATTCTTGTTTATATTCCAGGAAAACAAATAGTGTACTGATTCCAACCAACAGAACTTCTGGTGTAACTGTTAATCCTCCTTTGAGAAGATCTGATGATATAAGGTAATTTATTCTAAGATGTAGATGATGTAAGTAAGGAGAGAAACTGTTGATTTAACATATAGTTAGGGAGTATATCCTTATTGTTTTAAATGATGAGTTAATCCTTCGTTATAAAGGAAAATCATGTTGCTTTTTTATTTCAGGTCACTATATAAACCATATGATGAAAGATATGAAGCCAACGGTCAATATCTTGATCCCCACCTGAGAAAATTTGAGAAGTGCGTGAGAAGTGGTAACTGAAGTTTAGTGTCGTTATTAGTTTATATAGGACTCTTATGAGATTTATAGTAACTCATTTATGAATTTTATCGAAACTTATGAATGAAATGAAGCTGTATGGTTTGTTCTTCTTGATCTGTAGGAAAATGATCAAAACTAATCAAGCTTTGAGAAGTGAGAAGATTTCAGTGGCAGATGAACTATCAGATTGGTGGCCAACTAGTTATAAATAATTTATTATGTCTTTTTGTGAACAATAGATTTCATCTTCTTTTAAATTTTAATCAAAATGACAAATTCATGTTCCAAAAAAAAAAAAGAGTCAGATTCAAACTTTCTTTATTACCCTAAATAGTTAAGCATAAAGGTGTTAACAATTCTCTGCTATGATTTTTTTCTAATGTTTCTTCAACCTTATGAAAATAAGTTCTTAATTTTTTAATGGCATTTTCGTAGAAGGTGGACAAGTTGCTAATAGAGTGATGGGAGAAATGCTCAGAACATTAGTAGATGAAACATTTGATGCATTAGGACCTTGCTTAAGGACTAGAGTTTTTGAAATTAGTGACTGTTGGAAGTGGTTTCTTCAGTTCATGTTGTAGATATTGAAATTAAAGCCTCATCACTAGATAAGCAGAAGGTGTAGTCATGATTATAGTGGATGGAACCGTCTCAACATCAGCAGTAGCTAATGCAACAGTGTCAGTAACAACAGAAGTAGGAACACCATCAAGAGCTAATGGTGGAGTAGTAGCAGTACTAGTAACAAATCAACAACATTGCCAGAGACAATCTTCACTACACCAGCGGTAGAAACACCCTTTTTCAAGTGCAGTTTTAGTGTTTGTAACATCAATAACAACTTGAGACACTGAGACATCTTTTAAAAAGACACCGAGATTCCTTAGGTCCTAAATGACCTCATTCTTGCATTTGTTTTAGTGTATCCCAAACTGGTACTGATTAAATTTCAAGAAGAGATAAAGTGGCATCACGAGTCCAAGGAGCAACCAACATGACACATTCATCTATATGCCACAATCCACGTTCTAGTACCCAACTTCTAGTCAATGCATCCAGGATATGAAAGAGATAAGAGAACTCACAGAGTTTACGAGAAAAGATTATGCACTTCTTATTAGATAATGTAGATGTCTTCATGTCATGCGTCGTTGCAGTTGAATCAAAGAATTTTTTTTGGGTATGAAAATATATTCGCTTAACAAGTTAAACACACAAAAATAAATAATAGCATGCTACTTTTCCAATAACATTTCTCTCTTGTGTTATATAGACGTGATCATTGAAAAGAAAATATTTTTTTTTAAGTTGCTCATTTAAAAGAAATAACACTTTTCCCCTCTGCTTGTTTGCCAAACAGAAACAAGGACGTATACCATTCTTTATCTTATCACCAAACAAAAACTACAATGGTGGATAAAAAATGCTTAAGTTGTACCTTGTTATCAATTATTTGCTAAGAATATATACAGATATATTTAAATAAAAAATTTATTTAAAATTAATCGAATGATTTATTTGAAAATCAAAAGAATTAATACAGCTAATACTAATATTTTAGTGGAAGAATGTAGTGATAGGATGGTACCACCAGCAATGACAACCAACCATACAGCTTCGGGTTTCCAATGCTTTTGAGTTTTGATAATAAAAGTCAATTATGAGTAGATAATTAACGGATAATTTTTGACGCCCCGCAGTTATTATACTATCTAACTTTTTAATTAAATGTTTTTGGCTGTGTATCAATTCACATACAATTTCAAACAATTCATTCAAAGTTTTTATTTCAATCTTACTAATAAAATATTTATATTCGAATATATTTATATTCAGAAACGATTATAATTTTAAAAAGGTCAAGTGAGTTCTCTATGTACATGTGGCCCAGGCTTTAATTAGTACCAATGTGTAAATTGGGTAATTACAGAGAAACGATTGAACTGTAAGAGTGATTTAAAATTTGTACAATAAAAAATTGATAATATTGAATAAGTTGTGTGGGATGGGAGAATATAACTGATTTAACATATTATAAAAATAAATATAATACTAATAAATGGAATGATTAGAATAAAATTATCGCAAAATGACATAAATATTTAACAGAAATATCCTTTTTAGCAAAAATATATATATCTTTTTATTGTAATTATAGTTTTTCTTGATACGTTCATAAGAATAACGCAAAAAGTCTAATGATATTGCAAAACCTAAATCATATATGTAATCTTATTCACTACATCAACATTTTTAGTTACAAAGTTATACGCTGCTTGGGTATCTAATTTCTTTGACCAAGATATTTTGGACAGATATAGGCATATAGCCAAATAATATTTTCATGCATTAATAATTTTTATCAGCAAACATAATCTTGAGTTAGACATAAGTATTTCAAAGGTTAACCTATATCACCTTTTCACCACTGTTCATCATTTTTAATGTTAGATAATCTTTATCATTGACCTAAACTTACATATATATAACAAAAACTTGTAGAAATATCAAAATTTGCTATTATAAACACAATTTTTACTTTTATAAAAAAATAAATTGTAAATCATAATCCTCTAAATCATAACCCTTATACAAAAAATCTATAAACTAAACCCTAATTCTTAAACATAAATAAAAAAAATCCATGAACCTAATCTGATTAGTGTACAAATATCTATAAGAGATAAATATATGAGAAAGCTAAACCCTAAACCATAATGCTAAGTCCTAAATAATAAAACTGAATCCTAACCGAGTAATGTACAGTGAAATATCCATAAAACATGTGATACGAATAAATTAACCCCTAAGATTTATTAATACCTAAAGGTGATGTCTTAATTGTCCAATGAAATGAGTTAACTATTTAATACATTAAACAAACTTATAAGTTAACCTTGTAAGTAGTTATTGTTTATCTTCTTATATTATAAACTTGTGCTCCTTTAAAATTTTTGATTCAATGAGAGATATCAAAAATACATAATAAAATTATATTATATTACATAATTTGTGGAAATACACTAAATTAACATTAAGATTTGTGGAAATACACTAAATTCATCAATGTTTAACTTTATCTTTGTATATGATCTATATGCTTTTGTTGTAACTTGCAAGTATGACATGTTTTCATCTATGCCAACAACTTTCAAATCTCTTTCGCACTTCTATAGATTTGCTGACACAAAGTTTGCCAAACAAATTAATCCCGGAAAACTTCTTCTAAATTAAGTTATATGATTTTTCCATTGATTTTTAGGTATAAAATTGTTTTCACTTTCATTATCTAAGTTTGACAAAGAAAATTTTATTTTGATATTGTGCTCAATATATATGTGACTTTTGTAAAGTAACCATAAAAAAAATTTTGGTGATTTTATTTGTTTCAGTTTATGTTTTTGTGTGTATGTGTGCATACTCTTATTTTATAACATTTCATAGTTTATTCTAAAAGCTTATTAGAAAATGATTTTATGTTTGCTCTATTTTTATTTATATTTTCTTTAGAAGTCCTTGTCTTTTTATTAAAGTTTATTTTATTTCACTGTTATTTATGTAAATGCATTACATACACGAATGTGTATATATAGTCTGTCATATATATGTACTGTATATATACATAACTAATCATATACATATCATTACGTTTCTCATTTATCAATTTTAGCCACAACTAGCAAATATGAATTCTCAAGACAACTTGTGTAAAGATTTGTATCCTACTTCTGCAGGATCTCCTGACCCTTTAACGGTAATTTTTGTTGTATTCACTTTAATTTTTTTATGTCTAGTTTATAGATTATGAGTTGTTGATGATTAACATTTTGGTTTTATTTTATGGCAATTTCAAAGAAAATCTTGCAGTTTTTAACGGTAGAGAATGATGGTTATCACAACATGCTTGATGAATTCAACTATAAGCCTGATATACCCACTCCAAACTGGTTTTGATACTTAAAGACAACATTTTATATATCTTACATTAGTTTATTAACTTTTCAGCAATGAAACAATAATTTCATAAAATACAGGACACATAATTGCTTTTCAAGTATACCAAACAAAAATGTCACAGTTCCTATATCCTCTGGCATGTATACATGTATAGTCAGCAACTTCAGCCATCATCTCTAGGAATTGAGCAAAACATCGACAACTGCTATATCCCTATACAAAGTTGTCATACAATAGTAAGTTACATACATCTTTTTTTAAAAAAAAATCTTCATCATAAGCTAAAAAGTTAAAACAAATTTGCATATATATATATATATATATATATATATATATATAGTTTCTAATTAATCTTAACAACATCAGCAACAACAAGAGAGCAATTTCCATCTACCACCAAATAGTCAAGGTTCACAGAATCAAGTAATGATGGATTCATTTCAAGAGCCAAATATTCCTACAATGGTACAATATTGACCTATTTGATTTTTTTCTTATTTTTTTACTCATTTTTACTTATACTATCTCGAAACCAAATATCTAGATTCAGATGCAGCAGCAACATCAATAATAACATCATCGTCTTTATGATCTTAAATCGACATCTCGGTATGGTATTATTTTTAAACAGTTTCAGTGAAATAATATCTTTTATTCAATATAGATTTTTATTTATGTAATTTACGAAATCTTTGTTGAACAATCAATATGAAAGTTAGAATAATTGGAAATGCAACATGGTTGGCAATTCAAATAATTCAACTCGCATAGTATTAAATTTTTTTATCCCAAATCGGTGTATTAACCAGAATGAAATTTTTATACTTATAATATTTATATAAAATCATTTGATCCAATACTTTGTTTTTTTTAAAGCAGGACACCGAACTGTTTATCAACTGCGTCAAATCAACATGTCCCATTTTCTTCATCTTCTGGTATGTATGGACAGCAACCATTGGCGCCATCCTCTTTAGTTGGCCAGCAAGAAGAACCTTTAGCCTCAAGGCTGCCGCAAAATAGTCTCTCTATGTTGAGTTGGAAGGACTTCTATGAGTAATTTATTGTTTACGAGATTTACATATTAGTGCGATACAAGTAAAGACAAATTATTCAGATTTGGTGGATATGATTGCTAACCCAGTTGACTTACCGGTGTTTGCTTCCGAGCTAGTTTCTTCGCTTTCTACAAGACAATTTTTTGAGCTTCAACATCTCTTATAATCCTAGATCCATAAATATATGTGAATAATCTCTTTACAAGGAGACGAGAAGTAATGTTGTTCAAATAGATCATACCCAGTATGAGCCAGTGTCCCTTCAGAATAACTCAACTTCTACTACCACCTCCACTTGATCTTTTGAAATGGGTGACGTCAAGGAAAAAAAGTAAGCCCACCTAATTTTAATTCACTAGGTCTGACCATCACTACAAAAAAAAATATAAGGCTTTATGACGGGAAAAATTTGCTGAAATTTTTGAAAAAATTGTGAAAAAAATACGAAATAAATTTTGTTAAAATAATAAAAATAATTATTTTAAGAAATTCCCAAGGAAACATCAGAGATTATCAACAGATCCTCATTAAAAATAAATAAATAATTACTTTTAATAAATTTATCAAAAATTATTGACTAATTCCTAAAAATAATAAAATAATTATTTTTTAAATAATCTGTCAAGGATCCATAGAAAATTCTGACAAAATTAAATAAATAATTATTTATAATAGATCCGTTGGGAATTAGGGTTTAAATTTAATTTCTGACAGATTTATTAAAACTTATTATTTAGGATTTAAAATAAGGTGTATAATAAATAACAAGCCATTCGTTAAAGATCAACGGATATTATAACAACACTAAAAACTTTATATGGTATCATTTATGCTCAATAATCAAATACTACAAAATATAAATACAATGAAGAATATTCTTGAACATCACCATATCATATATACTTATACAAACGATTTCGAGAATCCATTCTTCTAAAATATGTTTGGTGTATAGTGGTCATAAACCTCGATTTAAATCATTATTATAATATATAAAAATAGTTTCAATATGTATTCTTTAGATTTGGTAATTCTAACCCTAAGTCATCGGAAATCGTCGGGAATTTTCATTAGATTTCTGATGATTTGGGGGTTTATGGTCTTGTTGACTGAAATTTTTTATTTTTGATGAAAATTACAAAATCTACTAAGAAAAAGAACTGTCAATATTTTGAGAATCGTCTACGGTAAACAATTTATGAAGGATTTTCGACTGCTTCTATTTGTCAGAAATTTTAATATATAATTTGGCCGATTTTCTTCTTCTTCTTCTTCTCTTTTTCCATTCAATTTTCTCTTTTCAAAAGTTTTCAAAATCACTTCAGAACACTCAAAAATATCCCTTTCTCATTCATATCTTTCTATCGTGTTATTTTTTGTTTATATTAAATTATTAGATTAGTTTTATGCTAGATTGTTGATTTTAAGGATTTGAATGTTAGTGTTAAGGATATGAATGTTTGTTTTAAGATTTAGATCATAGTTTTAACGATTTAGATGTTAGTTTTAGGATTTGTTAATTATTAACTTATTGTTTATTTCTGTGTGTTTTTAAATCTTAAAAAGGCTTTTATATATAAAACATGTTTTGGATTTTAAAATAATTAAGTTAATTTAAATTATTTTTCAAAACGTTTTTCCATTTGAAAAAACTTACAAATGTCTTTATAAACCTTTTCAAGAAGTTAAAATAAATTTTAGAGTATTTTTATTAAAAATGAAAATTTCACATTTTGAAAAAATTATATAAAATTATAAAAGCTTTTCAATATTTTAAAATATTTATTTTTATTTTTGTTAATTATGATTTTTTATTTCGGTATTTTAAAAACGTTCTATACAACCTTTTCAATTTTAAAAATTATTGCTATTTAAAAAAAATTAAATTTGTTTTTCGTATTGTTATAACTTTAAAATTTTGTTAGTTTAGGATTTAGTTTTATATATGATTTGTTAGGTTTGTTAAATTAGGAATTTAGATGATTTTTTTATATTTTTTTATATATTTCATATAATTTTTAAAAATATTTATATTTAATAAAATTTGAAAATTATGTTTTTTGAAAATTTTAGAAACTTTTAAAAAAAAATCTATGAAAAATTCCTAATGAATTTCTGATGAATTTTTTCCAACTTATTGTTTATGGATAATTTCCCTAAAAATTTCTCGGCGGAAAAAGTTTTCGTCAAAAATGCATTTGAAATTTCTGACGAATTTTCCAATTAATTTCTTTTTAGAGATAGATCCAACAAAACGTTTTCTTCGGAAATCCGTAGAGAATGGTCTTTTTGACGGATTCTTGACTAAATTAAAATCCATAAGGAATTTGATGTTTTGCATACTGGGTATGGCTACATCGCTGGAGTCGAAATTGGTCAAGGCTGAATGGTTATATAATCCAGTAGCTGAACCGACGAGGCCACCTCATCGAAACCGACTCGGTTCCATGTTATATGAATTCAACAATTATATTAGAGGGTAAATTGTCACGTGGTGAATCCATCTAGAGTAAAGAAGTCTAGACACAACACGCAGTCTTGGTATAAAAAATGTGGTTAAGGTCTTATGCCCTCACTCAAGAGAATCAATGTTCTAGAAAAATTGTTTTTCTCTTTAATAACGAACATTTTATGAATATGATTATCTGAATTGCATCAGCCGTCAAGTAATTAACTACCTTAAAAACCATTATGTTTGCATGTGATACATGAAAACGATAGATCAACAAAACATGGCTAGGGAGGTGGTTTTGAAAACTCTTGCGAAGCCCTCCAACAGTTGAAAATGTGATTTTATGCGGTTACCAAACTGTTGGAGTGTTTCCAATTGGAACATAAATTCACTTAATAATATTTGTGATCGCATATGAAATGTTTTTGTAAGTGTTATAGCCCATCTGAGGAGTTGTAACTTCTAACTCTGGGGTGTGTGTTGTAGGCGGTAGGCCTACATGCATCAGCCCGCTTATTAAATTTTAAAACTATAATCCTAATACTTATCGTGACAGCTTCATTCACTTGGTATTTTCCTGTCAATAATAAATTTTAAATCAATATTTAATTTCTGCAGATAAAAAAATTGTTTTTTATTTAAAAGAATACAACGCACAAAATATGGGTCCAAGTTTTATGTTATGAATACAAAATCATTACGTGCGAGGCAGTCTGTAGGTTTTATATGTGTGCCATCCTCTCACGATTTCATGCTTATTTATTTTATAATTGTTAATAGTATTATGTTTTGTTTGTGGCAAAATGACTATTAGTTAGCATAAGATAGAAGAAGATATTTATGCTTCAATGAGTCGTTGCCATGTTTAATATAAAAAACATAATAATTTCACATTCATGACTTGGATCCCAATTCTATGTATTAGAAAGCGTTAGTGTTGCACAACTTGTGAAAAACATTATCGTACTTTTACTATAAAGACATGAACAATTTGAGCAAACAGACAAAAAGTAGGTTTCAGTCTTTCAGATTGGCCACGCTTGAAAGAATAATCTTGCATGGATACCTTTTTTGTTTGTTTTTTGAAACAAAACACTTGCATGGATACCTAGAAGTCCAATTTAAACTTTTACAAAGTTTAATGTGTTAGAAATAACTGTTAAATTCAATTTAATTTAATTTTATATGTTGGTAAACATTTTTATCGAGAACAGGTTAATGACATGCTATATGAGGAGTTATGGGATCACGATATTTGTTTCTTATGACTTTCTTAACTATTTAACAGAAAAAAAATGTTAACACTTCGACAACATAGCTTGACTGCTTTCCCCTTTTCATTTCTATCTTGCAGTCTTTTTTTTTCTTACAAATCTCTGTCTTTCCTGACCAATGATGTACATTTGGAGGAACAATCTATATTTAGGTTGGTTGTTTTGCATGTAATTGACTCGATTATGATTTCACATTTGTATGAATTATAATTGTTGGAGACGAGTTTCACTACGCCTTAGTCTAAGAATTCGATTCAAGTAACTTAAAAGTTCCAAGTCAAGGTAAAGACTATCATAAAAGTATATGATCTAAGCCGGAGATCAAATCACCATTACGATCCACCGTGCAAACCGATAAATAAGGAAAAACAGTCACGAAAAAATGTTTGAATTCCTCCATAGCTAAATGATATTCTCATTGTATTAATACTCCATAGTTATCAAGCACCTTATATTATTTACAGTTCGATTTAGACAAATCATCAATAAAACATTCATTTTCTATAGTTGATCATAGTTTAATTTTTCTCTTTGTTAACTTAGTTTCCTCAACTATAAAATTTTAATTTTGAGTGAATTTTAAGATTCGTCAATAATGTTATGTTCACAAAAAAAATAACAAAAATGACAATATTCGAGTAAGAAAGTTATAGTTTGATTATAAAGTTACCGAAACAAGAAGACGAAAACTCTAGCTGGAAAGAATCAACCTTTCTTTTGCTTAATCACAAACCTATTACATAGGTGATGATAACATGGTGTCATGATTTGACAAAACTACTTTAACTATTTTATTGAAACCCTGATTAACCCTTTTCTTTTTAATAAGAACCTGATCAGCTCTTCTAAGATACTATTATCTTCCTCTCCCAAAATATTTCACTTTTTTCGTCAAACAAAAACAAACATAAAATTATCATTATTTCTCCTTAAATTTAGAAGTTTTCTTTATGCGATGTCAAAGCATAACTCGTCTCTCTCGTGTCTTGCATATAATAAGCAGCCTATCAAGGTTGTTATTTTCTTTAATAACATTAAGTAACACAATTACATATCATCGTGTATAATGATTCCACGATGAACCTTTCCCAGAAATATAAATCACAATAAACGGTCGATAAATTTTACATCATTTAATCCACAAAAAAATTGTATTGTCTGAAATTCAAATCCGAGACCCGGGTGTAAAACCTTTAAACTTTGATCACTATGCCATAGTGCTTTCACATCAAAGTTGTTATAAAATGAAAGAACCTACTCAAGAATATCCTTCCTTCCATATACAAGTCTAAAATTCGAATAAGAGAAAATATGATTAACTACTAATTAAAAGAAAAAAGTCGTTAATTAAGTTTAGGTTTAAAATGGGATGTGTGATCTTTTGAGAAGCCAAAGACGGCCGTTAGAAAGCAAGAAAAGGGGACCCACTAAGAAAAGTATCGAAAGAAGTAGCTGTCTTAACAGCTCCGACCAGACTGTTTCTCTTTTGCTCTCATAGAACATCTCCTCCATTTTCTCTCTTCTTTTATTTATAAAAACCTCTTCTCTTCTCTTTTCTTTCTCAACATTCTACTTCTCTCTCTCTCTTTCTCTGATCATTGAGAAGTTCGAATCAATCATGGCTCAAGAAGAGATACAGAAGCCTGCTGCTTCAACCACCACTGCTCCTCCTGTTCCGGCAAAGGAGGAAACTCCTGTTGTGCCGCCGGTTGAGGAGGTCTCTGCACCTGTTACAACGGAGAAATCAGTGACAGCGCCTGTTCCTGAGTCCAAGGAGGAGAATATTGTGTCTGAGAAAGAGGCGCCGGTTACGGTGACGGAACCGGTGGTTACGGTGGTGGAACCGGAGGTTCTGGCGGAGAAGGTGGAAGAGCTTGTGACGGGAAAAGTGATCGCGCATACGGAATCGTTTAAGGAGGAAGGCTATTTGGCTTCAGAATTGACTGAAGCTGAGAAGAATGCGTTGGCGGAGTTTAAGGAGATGGTGAGGGAAGCTTTGAACAAGCATGAATTCACCGCTCCACCGCCGTCTCCGGCGAAAGAAGAGACAATCGAGGAGAAGAAAACAGAAGAAACAGAGGAAGTGAAAACAGAGGAAACAGAGGAAAAATCTGTAGTGCCTGAGACCAAACCAGAGGAGATATCTGCTGCTCCCACCGCCGTAGACACCAAACTCGCTGCTCCTGCCGCCGCAGAGATCACGAAGGAAGAGAAACCGGTCGCTCCTACTCCTGTAGAGCCAAAAGTGGCTGCTCCGGTCGTAACAGAGACAAAGAAGGAAGAGACACCCGCTCCGGTAGAGACCAAACCAGCTGCCCCCGTTGTCACAGAGACAAAGAAAGAGGAGCCACCCGCTACGGTAGAGACCAAAGCAGCTGCTCCGGTCACCACGGAGACCAAGAAGGAAGAGAAACCGGCTCCCGTAGAGGCTGCTCCGGTCACCATTGAGACCAAGAAGGAAGAGAAACCGGCTGCTCCAGTCACCACAGAGACAAAGAAAGAAGAAGAGAAAGCAACCACCACTGCCCCTGAAGAGACCAAACCAGCTACTCCAGTCACCACCGAGATATTGAAAGAAGAAGTGGTAACAATCGAGAAGGCTTTCGCAGCTGATAAAGAAGAAGCAGCCAAAACCGTGGAAGCAATCGAAGAATCCATCGTCTCCATCACTCTTCCAGAGACAGCTGTCTCAGTAGAGCCAGAAGAAGTCTCAATCTGGGGCATCCCACTTCTAGAGGACGAAAGATCCGACGTTATCCTCCTCAAGTTCCTTCGAGCTCGCGACTTAAAGGTCAAAGAAGCCTTCACCATGCTGAAAAACACTGTCCAATGGCGCAAAGAAAACAACATCGACGACCTCCTGTCTGAAGATCTCCAAGGGACTGAGTTCGAGAAGATGGTGTTCACTCACGGAGTTGACAAGCAAGGACACGTTGTGATCTACAGCTCGTACGGTGAGTTCCAGAACAAGGAGATATTCTCAGACAAAGAGAAGCTCAACAAGTTCCTCAAGTGGAGGATTCAGTTCCAAGAGAAGTGTGTGAGGTCTCTTGACTTTAGCCCTGAGGCTAAATCATCGTTCGTGTTCGTTAGTGACTTCAGGAACGCACCAGGGCTCGGTAAGAGATCATTGTGGCAGTTTATCAAACGCGCCGTTAAACAATTCGAAGACAACTATCCAGAGTTTGTCGCTAAAGAGGTTAAAACATCAAATATTTTATCATTATTACTATTAAAAAATCTAAATTTTAATATGAATTTTGGGTATGTTTCAGCTGTTCATTAATGTCCCATGGTGGTACATCCCTTACTACAAAACATTCGGGAATATCATTATATCTCCGAGGACAAGGAGCAAAATGGTCCTTGCTGGTTCATCCAAATCTGCTGAAACCATATTCAAGTAAATAATGTTTCATTGTACTATGTTAAATTAATGTTTATTTCCACACACTAAGCCTTGTATCATCTGTGTTTTTTGGATGAAACAGATACATAGCTCCTGAAGTAGTCCCGGTTAAATACGGTGGACTCAGCAAAGAAAGTCCATTCACCGTTGAAGATGGAGTCACTGAGGCCCTAGTTAAATCCTCATCTAAACATACCATTGAATTGCCTGCTTCCGAGGTACGTCTTAATTATCTCAGTTGTTTATTTGTGTTTGCTTTACAGTTCAGTTTTACATTTAATGTTTTATTTCTACATGATAACGTAATGCTGAAAAAAATAGAGTATATGCAACATTTTTTTTCCTTAGAATGATGGTATACGTATTGCTGATTAATTATGTGGATTGTGTTGCTATTACTAGGGTTCCACGATCTCGTGGGAGCTTAGGGTTTTGGGCGCGGACGTGAGCTATGGAGCTCAATTTGAGCCGACCAACGAGGCAAGCTACACCATGATTGTCTCTAAGGACAGGAAAATCGGTTCAACTGATGAACCGGTGATAACCGATTCTTTCAAGGCGGGTGAACCGGGAAAGATCGTCATCACGATTGACAACCAGACGTTTAAGAAGAAGAAAGTGATCTACAGGTTCAAAACTCAAGAATAAAATTATGTGTCTGATCTTTAAAAGAAAAATGGTTATTTTGTTATTGGAAAGGGGACAAATTTTAATTAATTTAATTTAGTGTTTTTATTTATTTATGTACTTTTTGAAACCTGAAAAGGGGATTGTGTTTTGTGTCGATTGTTTGGATTTGGTTTGGTGATGGTTTTTTTTTTCTGTTAATGATGCTTATATACAAATGTTTGTGTGCCGAGATGTGATTATTTGACAATTTTCTTTTGTTTTGAAAAAGTATCTGATACATTACTTGAAAATTTGTGGTAAACTGAAATTATATTTGCCTTTTCAAATTCAAGAAAATCGATCTCGAATCAGATAATTACGTGTTACAGGTGTTTCTAACTGCTTTTGGGTATTCTACTCATACATCATATGTTTTACGGGAGTAGGGTACACTAATCAGTTTTAGTTCATAAATTCATAACTATATTTTACTCCTTTTATTTCATTATGTCACTTTAGATTTTTACACATGGATTAAGAAAACGATTAATTTTGCATATTTTCTATATAAAAACACAATTACTTATACACTTAACCATATTTCAACCAATAGAAAAATAAATTACAACATAAAATTAATAAATTTTGCATCGAAAGTTGAAAACGACATTTATTTTATAACAAAAAAATTCTCTAAAACGACACTTAATATGAAACGGAGGGAGTAGTATTCATGGTTTAAATTTTAGCATTTATGGCTTAAGATTTAGCATTTGTAACTTAAGGTTTAGTTTTGTCATGATATATATCGTTTATATTTACCATACGTTAATAAGTTTGGATTCACCAATTTTAGTTTGGTTTTAGCATTCCAATTTGTAGTTTGGAATTTAGATTTATGATTTATGGTTCATGATTTAGAATCTAAATTTTAGGTTTTAAGGTTTCAAGTTTTTGAAAACTTGTAAAATCTAAAAGTCTATATATCTATAAATTTTAGCATATTTTACTACTTTATTGATCTATGTTGCATATATGTAAAGTATGAATCAATAACAAAAAGTAACATATAAGTAAATATAAAATAAATTGTTGATAAAAAGTAATAGAGGCTAACTTAAAATTATTTATGCCATTAGTCAATAAAATATATTAATGCATAAAGAGGTTATTTTGGTTATATGCACAATTTATCGTGGGCAAAACGATACATGAACCCTAAAAGAAACACAAAAATAAGAGATTAGTAATTGAAAGATGGATCTCTCGTTCCAATGTGTCATATAACCGGTGAAGCCATCATAGTAGCTTCGAAGATAAATGATTTCCAGCTTTCATTTTTTACCTGTTGTTTTACAGATCCTTGAGATCAAATGCACCTTAGCTGTTTACCTCTAATTTTAGTATTTCACAATCTGAGTGTGGCATTATATTGGAGTACTGTCTGCTGTTGATCTTACTACAATTGCCTGATTTGCATGTAACTATAGTGCACGTATTGGAAACTAATTAATGGTTAGTTAGGGTTTGTTTTTTTTCTAATACCTTACACATAGTGATGGCAATTGGGCTCTCCCGCAACCCATTTGTCCCGCCCCGCTATGGTACCAATTTCAGTTGGGTCTTTGCGGGTCGTACCGCCGCGGGACGCGGGTCTTGAACCCTATGACCAATCCCGACCCGCACTATAGCAGCGAGTATGCGGGTAGGCCCGCGGGCCCATATATCCAAAGCTTGACCAATACTGTAAACCTGCAATAAGAAGAAGAGACAGCGATATGCTATCAAGTTGATCAAAAACATTAAGTTAAAGTACTAGTCTCGACTCTCTAGTTACAAGCATATGACATTGTCCATAGTGTAATCCAAATCAAACATATGACTAACAAAAAGATAACTCATAAGTTATGTTTCATTAGTCATTAGTTATTACTTTCATTAGTCTCGTTTTGAGTTTTAGACAATGTTCGGACTGAAGCTTGTTTATACACGAGTGCTTATATCTGAGCATGTACACTAATCTCTTGCTCCACTCGATGATCACTAGATCATGTATTATATTCTACAATTTAATAACTTGGACAACCGAAGGTTTCATCATGATCCAAGTTCGTACTACTACACAAGTTATTTATCATTGGAGAAGTGAATCAGCTAACATACCCGGTAGTGGCTTCTGTATGTATATGTATTATAATTATAGCAGAGAACTTCGAATAGTCCTTCAGTGGTACCTACAGAAACTGTTAAGGCCAAAAACAATATGGTCAAGTCTAAGACGTTATGAAATTTATCTTCATCCAAGACTTGTGATAAGAATTTTCCAACCTCGGATGTTGAGTGGTAATTGTCATTATATTCGGGCAGTACCCATTGGTGTTCTCCAAAAACTGCAACTTGTCATACAATCTTGTTGATATATACAAGTTATAAAAAAGATCAGTTTGGGCATCACTGAGTAAATTCAACAAAAAACGCATGATTTTGTAACTAATAGTAAAAGCTCATGCTACCATCAAGTTCCAAGGTTTTCTCACACTAGCGTTGTAGATTCATCTTATTATTAACTATAAATCTCTCGAACATCCAAATTATCTATACCACACGTCAACGCGTTGACAATTATAATGGTACCACCAAGCAAAGCGAGTAAATAACAGGGATGTTTATAAAACTCACATTCGAGAAGGATGATCAAGTTTCCAGAACACAACATATCTCCAATCCTTAAGAGGTAGAACCCATTCTAACCGGAAAAAAAAACAAAGTTTCCCTCTTCTCTAAGAACGAGAACCCAAGAGGGACAGAGATGAGAACCCTCTGGAAATGAAAAAAAAACGTAAATCGCCATCGTCATCTCCGATTGCTCTTTGTTGGTGTCACCACAGAGATGCAATGAGAAAAGTCAAGCGGGCCACCCAATTGTCCCGCATCCCGCTTTGGCCCAACCCGCTTTGGCCCAATACCGCCGCGGTAATGCCCGCGAGGCCCGCTAACAAACGGGCCGTAAAATTTGTGCCCAATCCCGCCCCGCATTGGGCCTTTATGGGCCAGGCCCGCGGGCAAGCCTTTATTTTGCCATCTCTACTTACACCTGACTCCCCTATAGCCCTATCATAGTTACTATGTTTTGTTTAGAAGTGAAAGCAGCTTGAATCTGTTGTCAATGTTCACGCAATTTGTAATGAGTGTGCGTTAAGTAAAAGTAACTAATCCACGCATGTTCATAGTCGGTTATACTTGCACATGCAAAATACCAACAACCGCTACAAACTGCGAAAGTTGCGGGCCCAACAGATATTATTCTGGAAGGTGATTCCTCTTTTTATTCCTTTGACTATAATCATATAAATACAATACATTCTTCTCTTCTAATAACTTTCGTTACTCACCTGTACTTTGTATCCATTTTTTGTCAAGGATTCTTGGGGATTATTGGTATTCTCGATGATCTAGTCATAGCCCCTGCTTTGTTTTCTCCATGTTGCTGCCATCTACCTATCCGTTCTCTATTTCCGTCATGGTGGTTTTGGTTCATGAATCTCTCTGAAGTTTTCACATAGAACTTAGTGATATGTTTTTTTTGTTATGTTGATGGTTTGACAGTCAGAAAACTTAGAATAAACCAAAAACATTTATTTCATTTCAGCAATAGGAGGTATTGAATTTCTTGAATAACAAAAAAAAAATCGAAAAAAATCTATCCAAACCAAATTTTATTAAAAGCGTCTACACAGGACTCGCATCGCCGGATCTAAGGTAAGAACGTTCACCTACATTGTTTTTTCCGGTGAATAACCGATCAAACGGTGACCTTATTGATAGAAGCAAACTTTTGGGTGTACCAGCACGCTCATTAGGAGACCTGATCAAGCCGGTCCGGTACGGAGGAGTTATAGAAAATGGTCTTCGGTCCAACCGACCGTCTTGATCGAACCGTTCAAAGTAGAAATAGTTTCGTTCATTCCCTAGGCTTCCGGTTCTGTACCCTCGTATCGAGCTCCTCATTTGAGGTAGCGCAACGTGGCCTCTTGACACTTGGTTCACGAGCTGATCGTGTATCTCCTGCGGTAACCTTAGCGTGAACCGGTCTAGATTCTCCCCGGTCTGACCGTAAGAACTTGACCGGCTAAACAATCCGGCTAATTTCCACCCAGTAGACATGGACTTACGTGGCATGCTTTGGTTACCTGTCCAAGCCACTGAGTCAAGTAACCGCTCGTCTGGAGAATCAAAAGCCCTTCTCCGGTTATCTCCAGTTTGGGGAGAGTTCTGACTTGACTCTCTAGCTAAACCGGATATCTCGAAAGAAACAGACTCACCCGGTACAGGAACAAGATTCGCGCGGCAGAGAGGACATGTGGCGTGAGAACATAGCCAAGCATCTATGCAAC
Source organism: Moricandia moricandioides (assembly GCA_905132885.1). Lineage (NCBI taxonomy): Eukaryota > Viridiplantae > Streptophyta > Magnoliopsida > Brassicales > Brassicaceae > Moricandia > Moricandia moricandioides. The sequence continues at coordinate 244,138 of CAJHQQ010000178.1, forward strand.
CGGGATGAAACACGTGGCAACATTGAGGAAGCAAACGCAGCGTTTCGTCGTCCTCGAACTCGTTGAGACAAACGGGACACTCCAACGCTTCTTTGCCGATTCTCAACGTCTTCACGGTGGAGTAACGAAACGTTGGAAACGTCTCTATGACAGCAGCGTCTAGTCCACGCGGCGTCTGCCTCACGTTAAGCCAGTTTCCCGGGTCGACGGATCGTCCGTCGTCGATCCCTAGGGCTTGCTCGAGACAGCTTCTCATGTAGACGGAGAAACATCCAAGTGAGAAAAAAACGCTGACGAGTACGATCATGACTATAGCCGTGGTTGGATTGAACCCTGTCCTTTGTTCAAAACTGCTGCTTTGTGCAGCAACGAATGGTAACAAAAGCAAGAAGGAAGAGTAGAAGCATAATCGTGACATGATCATAGTTTAACAAGCTGCGAGTTTCATGAGGACCAAAGCTATGCCGTTATGGCTCCGGCCGGGTGAACGTGTAATAAATTAATTAAGGCGTTTGCTTAGCTTAATGACTACAAGATGGTTGACTTTTTTTTTTTTTTTTTTTTTTTTTGTCAAACAGAAATTTTATAAATCACTACACTCCATCCATGGAGTAATTGTTCAGAGTAGATGACAACAATGCCAAATTGGCTAAACAAACCGCTATAACAAAGCGGAGAACAAGCATACAAAGGATAGAAGCAATTATTACACCTAAGTAATTAAAGTCGTTGAGGAGTCCTCCGACCTCAACGTCAAAACTACTAAGGCTTGAAATGCTGGAATGAGATTTAGATAACACATTGAGTGATCTATAACCCGAGATTGAAACAACAACATGTGTTGAGTGAACAATCAAGAAAATGGCTGTTAATGCATAGGTGACCTGACACCAATTTGCTAAGCCTTTACGAAAACTAGACAACAAAGTGTCTTTAAGTTTCGAGACAACACTTCCTGCAACACAACCACTAAACAGAAGTGGAAAGTAAGGGAAGGAAACATGCTCCTTTAAGGAAAATGTCAAGAGAACAACAATATTCAACAGCTGAGTGGACACTTCAAAGACTATTTCTTCAACTTGCCACAAAGGAAGAGAAAGCCACCTGATAACATCAAAGTCCAGAATGAAAGCGCATACAGGTCTGCATACTGCAGTAAAAGGTTCCACAAGGGCACCAAGTGTGTCACCAATGTATCCACAAGGAGAAATCACTGGGACTGAGAGAGGAGAACTCAAGCCGAGATAAATAATCATTAAGCTCTCAATATCTTGAGTGAAACTAGTTAAAGGACTGCATACTGCAGTAGTGAATCGCACTAAGGCGAGAGACTTGCCAACAAGAGACGCAAAAGAACCATCTATCAGATTGAACAAAAAGTCATACCGACACTTAATATCCAAAGCACACAGCAGAATGGCGACATGAATAGATGGATTTAGTAGATCTGAAAACTCCAGAGGAGGAGGTCCTGCGTCAACAGTAGCTAAGTCAAAGGAAGAGCATGTTCTTACGAAGGAAAACCATAGCTCCAACTGGAAAACGAGACCGGGGAGAAGGCACCACCAAGCAATAGAGAGACACACTTCAGAAGACACCACAACTGAACCGGTTAAGCCACTAGTCGGCAAGGTAACATCAACATAGATGGAGCATCGACATCGGGAAAAAGACAAGTCTGGTGGGTCAGGAGGGTCTGGAGGATCTGGAAGGTCAAGACGTGGAGCCACGACAAGCGGATCTGGAGGAAGAATAAGGGCCGACAGATCTGGATCTGGGCGAGAAAGAGGTAACAACGGAACCAAATCTTGAACAAACATCACCACAAGAAAGAAGAAAGGAAGAGGAGGAAGAAAGAAGAAAATTCTCGTCGGTGGACGAGAGGTCACACCGACGGCGGCGGCAAGGGAAGTAAAACCCTAATCGCCTGATAGTTGACTTTTTGAGATTGTATCAAATGCACTGTTATTGTAAAGGGTTTTGAAGTGTTACAAAGTAAAATATTTTTTTATTGTGCTTTTAAGTGACCACCACTTTTGTTTTGTATCACCAGTTGTCATCTTCATCTCGTATTATCTTTGTGCAACCATTTTATATCGTTTCCATGACCCATTTAAATGGTTGATTTTTCAACCTAATAAATTGTTTGTAAATTGTGATAAGTCAATTTGATGGAAACGTGGTTATATCATTTCTAATTTGATGTCAATACATTTAAGATTTGTAGAACCGAAGCTCCACATATCCTCCTAAAATGACTAAAATCAATACAAACGAGATCAAACTTATGCCTAGTTAGCAACTCAATGATAATGTTACAAGTGTGATTAGATTATATTTAAATAATTGCCTAATTGGGATACATTTGCATCATGCTCATCCAATGTTGTGATCACGTCGCCCAACAACTGATTATTTTGATTATCTTCAATGGAACTAGTCTGTATATTGATTTGTATATCTGATCAATTTGGCGTGGATAATCAGTGGAGATCTGCACATCATTATCTTACAATGCAATGACTTGGACGACAGCCCGAATTTATTTTATACTTATTTTGGATTTATGAGGTCATTCAAATAAAAATACTCTCCCTTTCATTCAGGACGATTTCAACTTAGAAATAAGACCTCAATACATTAAAAAGCATTTAATATTCTTTAAGTATCTGATCACCGATCAAATACATTTCAATAAAAGTTAAGCGAACATATTAAATTGCTAACTGTCTGATCAGGTAACGTCCATAAATTATAGAATTTATGGATTCTCCATCGATTAACCTTTAATAGTGTTAGTGCTCTGCCTTGTTTGGCTCGTTTCAGCTGTTCTATTTATTCAGTTTATCCGTTTGTTCTGTATGAGAACAATCCAATGGAAGTTTCTAGTTTCGGGATTCTCAAAATATATATATATATATATATATATATATATATAATATATATATATATATATATATATATATATATATATATATATAATATTTAATTTCGAATTCTAATTATATATATATATTATTAATATTTAATTTTCGAATTCTTAATTTTACGGAAAATTCAATTAATTTTTACATAAATACTTAATACTTTGAATTAAATCTTTCACAAAATTAAAAATTTCACAATTAAATATTAATAAATATATATATATATATATATATTATATATATATATATATATATATATATATATATATATATGTATTGAAGACCTCGAATCTAGAATCACTTGTTGGTGATCTGATAGTACATTCCAAAAAAAAACTTTGATCACTGTTCTAGAAAATGATGTCGTCTAGCCATTTGGGATAGGAAAGCTGAAAACAATAATCCGATTTGATGGCTTTAGGCCTTTGTGAAACAAAAAGCCCATTTACTTAAGAAAATATGCAATTTCAAACAAGCCCAAAATTGATGTAGTAGTTACACTCCCTGATCATTATTCCATACGTTCTCATTTAATATTTTTTTAGGACAGATCAACAAATACAAATCCGAATCAAACAAAACAACGAATGAAATATTTCTATCGGACTGATTTTTTACTTGAATCTTAGTTCCATTTTCTTATAACAACTTTTGTTTGAAAGTCAAATTATAATTTTTCAAAGTATATTTAAAGCTCATGTAAACATATACGGGAATTAAAAACCACTCAAGAGTCAAGAGGACTATATCATAAATGGAACTAAGATAAATGTGGTCATGTAATATATGCAACATAGTATTATTTTAATTGAACCTACAATGTTAAAACTTATTGACATAAATGATTTGAAAAGCAACAAAAAAAAAAGCAAAATTATTTGAGAAAACCAGTGAGCTTTTGTGAAAATATATAAATTTAGTCTATTCTAAAAAATGAAATACAAAACTAACGGATTATGTTCGTAATCTTTTTACAAGAAGAATCTAGTGAAGATGTTGAGTGTATACAAAATGTTATGTTGTTATCATTTATTATGCATCATATTTTTATAGCTTGAAGGCATGTCTAGTGTATTTATTTATTTTACTTGATTTATCATTTATAAACATTTTACTTAGATGAATTAACAGTTATGAATAAGGGTTTTATTACTCTTTTGAATCCACTTCAGATTTTAACATCTAGTTTGACTATAACCGTTGTCATTCATTCGGTATGAATCTCAAATTCATGGCTCGACTTTGTTTATGTCTCTTTGCTCCGGTTGTGCATTTTAGTTTATTTTTCAACCTCTGAATGATAATTTTATTGAGACTGAGTTAATGATCAGGAATATACGTCCCCACAAGTAAACATATACACTCTCTCTAATATATATAAATAATTAAACTATTATATAGGGCTATTGGATGCTGTTCAGCTATGGACATCCAGCCCTACAAATCTATTTGCATAGTTACATATGTACAATTTCTCTTCTTTTTTTTGGAGGGGGGGGGATACAACTTCTATATACTAGATGTATTTGCATATAGAATGAGACTGTATATAGCGTTGAAAGTCGTTGCTATTTGAATAAAAAATATAAAATCCAATTATTCACTACTTAGCCCAATCTCATACTTACTTCTATCCCACGCCTTTTTCAGTGAGGCAGATAACCTATTTATGAAAATTAACTTCTCATCTCTTGATCAATTATTTCTTCGGATCCATTACGCGTATATATTTTGTTAACTGGTGATAACTAACAAGTAATAAGAGATGTATTAAGTTATTAACATTTTGGTTTGCATATAATTACTTAAGTAGGTTGAACTGGTATGAGAGGGGTCGAACTAATGATTTAATAGAAAAATTAGATACTTGCGAAAAGTTGGTTTACACTAATAACTTTTTGTTAGTATGTTAATGCATTTAAAGTATACCATTATTTTTATTTGAAAACGTGAAAATGTAATTGAATGAAATTTTTATAGGATAAAAATTATGGAATTATTTTTCGAGATAGAAAAAGGGATATGCCGTTTGTTAGAATATCCTGCCATTTTGGGAGGATGTTAATGTTAGAGGTGGGAACAAGCCAATTACTTATCATTTTTGATATATTTGGTATTTAGCTTGACTTGTTCGGATAATGATAATTTAGATTTGTATTTGGTATGAAGACTTACTTTTTTAAGTGTTTGTTATAAATGATGTTCTTGCAAATTACTTACCCTGTTTTAGTACTTGTTATTTGTTAATTGTTTATAAGTTATTTGATAACTATTATTAATTGTTTATTTATTTTAGCTATTTAAACTTTGTACATGTGAATTTGAGAAAGGCTTGGTTAGATAGAAATTCAATCTAAACAATTTTTCTTTTATAAAAAATATTATTTTATTTCTCATATGTTTTAGGTTGATGTGTGATAACATTAAATTGAATGAGAAAATATTTTCATCTAAATCTAGTATATAAAATTATAAACTCTAAAATGTTTATATAAATATACAGTATTTATTGATCATATAAATGAGTTATTTTACTATAGTTTAGAAATTTGTTGTTGTTCATAAATAAAAATAGATAGCAAGCTATAGGCAATAAACCAACAACGCTAAATATTTATTTTTATTTTAGTGCTTGCTATTTACTAAATACGTTGATACTCAAACTATTGAAGACAGGTACTCAATTATGTCAAAATACTGAGGGTGAGGGGAAATAGTAAGAGAGTGACGTGGCAGAATGGTTGGAAGCGAATCTTGAAGTCATCATGTCACTCCAACTGCATACTTTCAACATTTCCCAGAATTTTAGGTACCAACATCCCCGGTTTTCTCGGGGCACTCAATTGTATTACATTTATTATTATAAGTAAGCAATTAGTTTAAAAATAATTCTATTTTCGATCGCATTACAAAAAGAGATTAAACGTTAAATAATTATGCTCATGATAAAGTTAACTTGAAAATGGTATTATATGATCCTTGTGTATACACAATCACGTATGTGTTGCTATTGGTGTTGTTTGCTATTAATATGAATGGAGCATGTAGTTTTGTGACTAACAATTTTCTTCTGGAACCTGTTATTGTGTGTTCAAAAAATGTATTAAAAAAGCTGTTATTCATTTATGAATTTGAATATATATATATATATATATATATATATATAAGACTTAGTACTTGTCAAATTTGATATAAAGATTTACAAATCTAAATATTTTTTTGGATTTAAATGTTATATTTTTAGCAAAAGATATTTTCCAGTTTACTAAAACTATAATGAAATCAAATACATTAGTAAATTCATATAATTAAATAGTACATGATTTGAATTAAGATATATAAACTACATAATCAATAGCACATAATTTTAATATAAAATTTAAAATTGTAACACATACAAACATGAATTGAACCGATTTTAACAACTTTTTACATATTCTAAAGATACAGTGAAAAAAACGATTATATAAAGTACCACCAATGATATTGAATGGATTAAGAATCTTAAGTACCATTTGTGGTATAAATTATGACATTTTACACTTTAATTATACTTTCAACCCCTTAGTTACAATAATATATAGTTTTTATTTATCTAAATATAAAAATTCAAAAGACACGCAGATACGCCAGATATGATCCTCGTGGTCGTGAGGAACGCAAGGTGGGACCGAGGATCTGTATCTATCGCGCTGTATGTTAATTGTTGTTATTATCAAACTTAATTAATTAATAATATGAAAATCTGATGAGGAATTGATCTGGACAAGTACACAATATATCTCATGTAAGAATTAAGGCAGCGGAACTTAAGGTGCAGCACATGCTAATGTCTATTTCTTTTCTATTTATAAGCTAATGTCCTAGTACCACTTAAGGTGTTTTATTTAAAACGTATTAGACTGAGTTTCTTAGCAAAACTATCAGACTCAGTTTATTCTATTAGGATGCTTAGTTGTAAACCATTTTCTAGTATCACCTCTAAAAATGAATCTAAAATAGCGAATTTTCGTCATTACTAGTCAGGATTCAAGCCAGAGTAAAGTATTGGGATTTGGGGAACCTTTTATAGTTATTGATATAAAACTTCAAGTTTCGTATTAGTGATTTTATAATATTTCCCTCTTTAAATGTTTAGAGTTTTTTTTTTTTTTTTTTTGGACACAAGTTTAGAGTTTTTTCTAAAAAGAAAATGTTCAGAGTTACAGAGACCAAGAGCTGCATCCTGCAGTTGGAGCGCGAGACCCACAAAAATTGTGAACTGAAACATTAAAAATGTGTTAATGTTTTCATATTTAATCACACACATATATATATATAAATCCCGGAAAATAATTGATTTGGTCCGGTATATCAGTAGATTATAGACTTGTTTTCATTCTGAACAATGTTCTTGACACTGTAGTATATATAAAATTAAGCTTGTTTGATTTAGAAATATACTCTCAAAACCAGTGATCAAATCTTTGCCAAATTATTTAAAAAACATGAACCAATAATAGAGAAGAAATATGAGAGACTACTGACAACAACAGTAGTAAGCAAATCATGAATTCATCACCAAGGCGAAAAGAGTTGTCACAATACGTCCAATTAGTTGTGGCCAGACCAGAGCATCACGGTCCACTTAATCATTTCATTTACTAAAAACATACTCGTAAACAACCACATTTTTCTTTACCGAAAAATGAAATTACAAATACCTATTTTTATGTTCTACACATTAAATCATTTAAAAATAAATAGAAATAAGATGAGAACTATAGCAGACTGAGTCTGAATACATACAATATAACCAATAACCTGCAACGTGTTGCGCCACAGTAAAACTACTGTATCTCAGTTTCCCTTTTTTTTTGTATAGAATAAATTACACTTTGGATTTTGCTTTATATTAAGTTGCATTTCGGCTAATTACTAAATTGTAGTTAGAATTCAGGTTGAATGGGAAAAGTTGAGTCTTTGAGCTTCTATTTATTTTACATTTTTAGTTCCGAATATGTACTTTTTGATAATTTCGAATAAAAGTTTTACATCAAAATTTAGAAGTTTTTTTCTTAAAAACAGCTAATGTAAAACGAGGTTTATGAAATGGAAAGAATATAAGATAATCTAATAGAAATAAAAAACGGTTGGATTAAATAATGATCCTAATTTAGTAGATAGAGTAAGAATTTCTTGACATCAATAAATAAAGAAACCTATACTAAACCAAAGATCCCGGAAATACATTGAACAATAAAGAAAATCCTGTAACATCTAAATATGAAGTCGGCCTACCATATATTAAAAAAATACTCAAATGGAGAAATATCAACAGCGATTATCTAATCAAATAATATAGGAAGAGAATATTGGGTTAATATCATGTATATTATATTACATCTAAATTTGAGCACTCTAGAATCGATACAGTAAAAAACTAATACCCATAGATGATATAGAACAAAAATAATAATATTGCTAGCCTGTATATACATGTGTACACTAATAGAAACAGTCAATAGTCAGTTACTCACAATATTTGCAGAGAAATTTCATAGTACCTTTATCAAAAAAAAATAATCATAATACCTTAATATACAGAAAATATTTCGCAGAGTAATTACGAAGCATCTATCGTAATAAACAATAAAAGTCTGGAATATCTACTTTAAATTTGTCAAAATAAAATTAGTTTGTTTGCGATTCTATAACAATTAGTTTCATTCTACTGAGTATTCTATACATAAAACAGATGCATATAATTAACCAGATTGATTTTGATAATTGATAAGGGAATGATTGGGAGGATGACATGAGAAAACAAGCCCACTGGAAAATTATAAGCTGTGTTCTTGGGATATTACCTGAGAGACAAAGAAAGAGAAGCTTGTGAAGTCACATGGACTCTTCTGGACGTATACTCAGAGCTTCTCCTCTTATTTTATTTTACCTTTTTCCTCAAATAAACTTCACTTAAAAAGTCTACAGCAAAAAATACTTTTCTAAACACAAAATAAATACTATTCGTTTGATTCGAAAAAAATATCAGTAATTTATTATAAGCAGATTGGAATGTTTGGTCGAAAAAGATTTTAGATACTTAAGATGATAATTTAACCAATTAAATATTTAGATAACTAGTTGATTGATAATATATGAATAGCATTAGGTACACGGATTCAAAGAAGACAAGATTACTACAGCTTAGATTTTATATTAAGTGCATCCAAAAGATTCTTTGTTTGTTCTGAAGTTTTACGTTCACATCTGATTACTTTTGGGGACAAATTGGTTCAGATTTGTCGGACCAGTTTGATGAGAAAACGCAGCCCTAGTCACATATCTATCTAATTCTTCAAATTTAATTTATATTGAAAATTGAATTATAACTAGTATATTTCCAGTGATTAATGCAACTAAATATAAATATGTAGTTTTCTTGCTTTTGATAGTGAAGATTTTTAAATACATAACTTGTGCTATCATTTTCTTAGACGACAAGTGGACATCTCGATTTAACAAATGTTTATATATATCATCAGGAGACAAATTTGTTAAACCTGACATAAACCGTATCAACCGGCCAAATAAAATCTTATTTCGGTGATTTGTTTTTATCATCTGATATTCAATATAGAGTTTACGATTTTGTAAGTTTAGCCAAATACTATGCAATTTTTTTTATAAATAAAAAAAAAAAAAAAAAAAAAAAAAAACCGGGCTTCGTAGCCTGGTGGTAAAGGAACTTCGGCTGAGGTGCCCGCCACCCGACTTCGAACCCCGGCCACCACATAATTTACCTGCGGAGTTGGTGTGGCGCTCCAGACCACTTAGCGTAACCAGGGGCCCTTAAGTGGACGCTTAAAAATCCTGTCATGGCATTGGCTTAGGCCCGGTGGGCTAGTCGATCACGCTTTGTGGTCGGATACTGGGTTATCAAAAAAAAAAAAAAAAAAAATTTTTTTTATAAGTACGGAAAACATTATGGTGTTCAAGTTACGTGGAGCATGAGTTTTATTAATCAGACGACTTAAAGCCTGCAAACAAAAGCTCTTCTATGGTCTTGTCGACCGGTCTACTATCACACGTGCGAATTTGTATGCTGTCAATATTCAAAAAAATCATTATCCTAGAAGTCTAGCGACTATGATGATTATTTGGAAACTAGGCAAGATCTAGAAGTTAACGAGCTATTGATTTATTATATATATCTATATATAATATATACATATGAAATATTTTAATTTTAAATAAAAATATAATATTATTGTTATAAATTATCAAAATTAGATATGTAAAACAAAAAATATTAGACTAATTTGTGGATTTATACTAACATTATTGTTTAAATTAATTGACGATATAGATACCAAAGTAAAAGTGATAAATCTTTAAAAACAGTGAAATACTAACATATGTTGAAAATAGTTAGATAAAAAAGCATATACAGAAACACACAAATGAATACTAGAATGCTTAAACTTTATTTTTCCAAATGATTGTTTTACCTTTTAATAGAGCATTCCCAATGGTAAGTTTCTGAAAAAGTGTTATTGTACATATAATAGTATTTGTTTAATCTAAGATAATTAAATTTTTAAATTTTAGTTACAAAAATAAAAAATAAGTTGTTTCAAAAAAAAGTTACAAAAATAAGTTAAATGAATTAGCAAGTGACACATATATATAGGTATTTAATTTTTTTTTTTGCATATTTTAACTAAGAATAGAGCATCCGCGATCGTTAAAAATACACAAAGTTTCTCAAATTACAATTTATTAAAATTTTGATTATAAAATAATGTAAATTAATTATTAGTTAACACTTGTCATAATAGTTTTTTAAATTCATGCGAGAGTTTCTTTTCGCAAGAGATTCACTGCTTTCTTCCTCTCTTTTTTTTCATTTTTCTATTCTCTAGATACCCATCAAAAAATCTTTGATGGAGTTGCCCTTAACAAACTAGCCACCCTTGATGGAGTTGCCCTTAACAAACTAGCCACTCACATCACCATAACTAACGAATTCATGTTTTCTATTGATGTTCAACCATATTTTGAATTTTCAAGTTTTTTTAAAACTACAGATCTTTTGATCAACAAAATTAAAGAATTTACATATGTGTTAAACAAGTTCAGACTTTAAAGTAGCAAGAAGAAAGCTTAAAGAATGGTTGGACAAGCTATAAAACTTCCAGATCTTCTTTGTAAGGCAAGGGATGACTGCGGTTTGAAACGAACATCTGAGAAGTTCCTCTAATATATCTGAAAGAGAATATTATGTTTTTATGGACTTCTCTGCAATATCAATAAGCTGTGTAGAGGAGATTGAACCATTATTATGCCACCGCGAGATTTTTTCTTTCTTTTCAGAGATAATCGATTATCATACCAATCAAGAATTAGACTTTACTTTTTCAGTGGCAATAATTTTTCAAGTTTCTGCTATCACCATTTTTATAAACTTTTTAGTCTACTATCAGTTTTATAGATTTCACCTCCTGATGGTCGATACTCGATACACTATTCAAAAAGACAAAAAATTTAGTTATGATTACTATGGGTATTTTCTAACTCACACATCACTAAAAATCACTTCTCACTACTTCACGGAGTATTATTTATTGATAAATCAGGTTCATTCCTAAATTACATAGGACTAAAAGAGTTGTCTGCTAATGGCGTTTAGGGATAGTTAAACCGACTAAACATCTTAATAACATGTTTACGATTTAATCTAATCACTATATATATTTATGCAAAAATTATTTTCATATTGGTATTATTACAATTTCACTTTATCTATATTTATTTATCTTTTATCTGGTTTTTGGAATGCGAACTTCTAAAAAATATAATATTATGTCTCTTTCATATTACATGATGTTAATACATAAATATTTAAAAATTATTTTTATTAAAAATATCACTAAAATATAATTAAAAACTAATTAATATAGTTATAAATAAAAAAAATAAAAATACACACGGTTGTCGATAAAGTTAAAAATATTGAAACAACAAAACTTATCTAAAACATCATGTATATCCACAACAAAAAGAGTAATATTTAATATATATAGGGTGTTATTAGTTGATACTCTAGCTTTAGATATTTTGCTTTAAAAATTAAACGGTAAGTTTTTCTGGTTGTAGGTTTTTTTTTTTTTTTGTTGTAGAAATATTTTGAAAGACTCTGAAAACACTAAATAAAAACTATATAAAAGTTGATCTCTAGAGTAACATATTTCTTTTTCTTATTTTTCTGCTCTAGATTTTTTTTTAAAGCTGAAAGATAATTGCTTTACAAATTAACTTTAGAATTAGAAATGGCTTTCAAAAACATTTAAAAAGCACTTACCAATCAACCCCATAGCTTCACGAAAGCTACTCTGCATCGACCAACCACAAGTGTCCCACAATAAACAAATACCAGTTGGTTTCATCTTCATACTTCTTCTTTCACTCTCTTATCTGTCTTCCTCCATGCCGGTGAGTTCTTAAGAGTTTAATATTTTCTGATATCAATATAGAAAATAATCTTATATAATTAATAACAAGCTTAGTTTCCTTTAGTGGGTCTTAACCCTTTTGCCTTTATTTCCCCCTCAAGACAAAAAGGAGAGCGACAAACACTTTATGTCTTAATTTTTTTTTCCTTTCCTTCTTTCTTCCTCTCTTGAATTTACCTTTATAACAACAATCTCAAGCTAAAATGCCTTTAGGCGCTGTCGTATACCAGCAAGATTCATTCGGATACCTCTCAAATTGCAAAGACTTCATGTTCCACGACTTGACCTATCAAGAAGAGGTAGTAGCTCAAGATACGAAGAACAACATTGATACGTTAAGCCGAGAACAAAGCTTTGTGGGAAAAGATAAGGAGGAAGAACGTCATTGGCGAGAGTATCATCATAAGTACCCTTTGTTGGATGAAAAGCTTGATCATCCCGCCACTGATATGGAAAATCATCCTCTTATGCAACCGAGGAGGAAGAGGAGGAGAACGAGGAGCAACAAGAACAAGGAAGAGATCGAGAACCAGAGAATGACTCACATAGCCGTCGAGAGAAATCGCCGGAAACAGATGAATGAGTACCTCGCCGTGCTCCGTTCTCTCATGCCCTCGTCATATGCTCTAAGGGTAATTTAGTCTTTGACTACTTGGACACACATAGACGTATATACTATATTTCTATCATTTGGTCACTTTTATTGATAGGTCTTTCAGATGTGTGTGTCCATGTTTTACTTCCAGGGTATACTACTAAGTTTTTGCGTATTTTGAGGTTTCTTCAAAACCAAAGAAATTGAACTCTTTTTAAAAAATGATATATTAACATTTAACTAAGAAAAGTATGCAAATGATTGAGAATATTTGAAAAAAAAAAATTAGAATGTTTATTATACTATTTATTACTCCATATGTTTCATTATAAGTGTCACTTTAAACTTTTGCACACGGATTAAGAAAATAATTAATTTTGCATATTTTCTATATAAAAACACAATTATTTATACACTTAATCATATTTCAATCAATAGAAAAATAAATTGAAGCATAAAATTAATAAATTCGAAAACGACACTTATTTTGTAACAAAAAATTTCTTTAAAACGACACTTAATATGAAACGGAGAGAGTAAAAAGGAACATCTACCATGTAAACTTATGCAAAGATGATGCGTTTATATACATATTTTGAGTTTTCTTTATAGTACTATATAATAGTGTTTCAAAAAAACTTGTACTATTTAACCCCAAGCCATCATTTTTGAGTATATATGATTAACAATACTGGGTTTTAAAAAAATTCATTAATAACAGAAAAAATTCGAATCATAAATTTATGCAGTTACCGTGATACGTGAGTATGGTATGTACTAAGTAGTTTATCTAACGTCCAATGCTTTTTGTTGAAAATCTTGATGAACTACCAACGTTTTATAGATCTTGAGTTATTTTTGGTGTGCTTAAGGGAGATCAAGCGTCGATCGTAGGAGGAGCCATTAACTACGTAAAGGAGTTAGAGCACATCTTACAATCCATGGAGCCTAGGAGAACCACGACTACGACCCATGAAGCTGACACAAGCACTAGCTCACTGATGAGTCCCTTCTCAGAGTTCTTCACTTACCCTCAATACTCGAAAAAATCATCATCAGCAACGGAAAGTTCATCTTCACCGGCGGAGATAGAAGTGACGGTGGTGGAAGGCCACGCGAGCATCAAGATAATGACGAAGAAGAAGAAGCCAAGGCAGCTTCTTAAGCTCGTAGATTCGATACAGAGCCTAAGGCTAACTCTTCTTCATCTCAATGTCACCACTCACAACAACTCGATTCTCTACTCCATAAGCGTCAAGGTACGTATAAGTTTTCCATCTTTTATTTTACCTCTAATTTGTTTGATTTTGAGTTAATCAATCATGAGATATTAGAGTGATTTATTTCTGAGTGTTGCATATGGTTTCACTTTGTTAATTTACTTTTTTTTTGTCTTATACTGTTGGAGGAGAACTGGATTAGTACTAGTTATGGTTATGGGTCAAACTCAAAATCATCATTTAATATAATCTGAGTTACATAATGGTGCATGTATATTCTAAGAATCAGGGGACCAACACACGAATATGAATCGATCTATATGCACGAGTTGTATGCAGTGTCATCGAATTGTAGATGTAGCGTACCTAGTGAGGCTACCACTTGTTTCAAGAAACATTCATATTAAGCTCGTTTCTTAGTAAAATGTAAATTTTCGTAAATTTTCTATCATAAATGTACATTTATTTTGTCAGCTTTAACCTTTTCTAGGAATGGTTATATATAAACTTTATTTTATTAAGAATAATGGTTTATTCAGGTTGAAGAAGGGAGCCAACTGAATACCGTAGACGACATTGCAACAGCTTTGAATCAAATCATAAGGAGGATTCAAGAAGAGTCATAATAATTTAAGATTAATTAATTAATTTAGTATTTAATGTTCCCTTTTTCTGATATTTATTTCGAATAAATGAAATACAGATTCATTATATATAAGCAATTTTACTGCTTCTTTTTTATCTTATGTAAGTTTCATATGTTTCCTGTAATGAATAAGTTGTCGCAGCCCTCTATTATATGCCATACACACACACACATATACATATGTATATATATATATATATATATGTAAGAAAGGTTGATAATTTAATCAAGGTTAAGTCGGTAGGTTGATAACATTGGCGCTAATGACCATATTGTACGCGTGGCTAATGTTCTTCTCAATGTTCTTTAAGTGACATTTTGATTAAAATAGTACTCCCTCCGTTTTTTAATAATTGACGTTTTGGAAAAAAAAATTTGTTCCAAATTATTTGACGTTTTCAATTTTCTATGTAAAATTTATTACTAATTAATGTTAGATGACCAATGATATTATACCTTCTATTTTATTATTGGTTGAATTGTGGGCATTTAAATAATTAATGATGTTTTTGTTTAGAAAATGATAAAAAATTAAATGTTTATTAATCTGTGTGCATAATCTTAAATCATCAAATATAAAAAAAATAGAGGGATTAGTAATTAATGTATGGATCTCTTTCTTCAAAAAGGTTTTCATCTTTTATTGGACCTTTAACTTGTGCGAGTACAACTTTTAGCCTTTTAATCAATTTTATAAAACATTCTCCTGTGGTAGTGGACAGTATGTACTTTTGGCTTTGAATGCAGATAAATTTGAATAATTGATAACCAAAAATCATAAAATTAAGGCTCAGAATGTCTTGTTATGTCAACTTTGTCAAAAAAAAAGAAAGAAAGAATATCTTGTTATACAACTTACATCTTTATAGAAAATCATTTAGCCGACTTTTTTTTATTAAAAGGTCTTTTTAAATTAATTTAATCAACATAAAATATTACAAAAAGAAGAAGATTAGATAGAAGAGATCGATTAAGTATTAGCTTAATCTACTGCAAGCATTTAAGAACAAAGTAAGAGAGGAAAGGAATGACAAAACAACCACAAGTCTTAGTTTTGTGATCCACCACCACCAACACCGAGACCAATGTGAATCTCTCCTCTTCTGAGAAGGTTCTAAAGGTCTACTTCCACGATATTTATGTGGTGATGCATTCCATTTTTCACCTCCAGAAGTGAACCATTTTAATGGCCTATATACAAACTCACTAAACCTTATAATTGTTTTGCGATTAAACAAAGCGCTAAATAAACCTAAAATTTGCGTCTTTTTAAATAAAAAGTCGGACCATTTTTTTGTTCGAGGAAGAGAGACTATTTGATCATTGTCTTATCATGAAGAAGACCCATCTATCGAAGAACATGGAACCTATATTCACTTTTAGGGCTAAAAAGCAAAAAAGTAGATATGTATCATTAGAAAGTAAAAAGTAAAGCCTATAGATATGAATCATACATCTTCTGTGAAAAGATTTTCATTATATCTAAATAAAAACACTTAAAAGATAGCTGACTGTTCTCTTCGGCAGCTTTTTATGTTTTCAGCTTAGATTCACTATCTTGCAGCTTTCTCTTTATCTTATTTTTTGTTTGTTTATTGTATCTATACATAATATCCATGATCCATCCAATATCTCTTAAACATAAAACGGGTACGCCATATGGACTTGTCTCTATTTTTGTATATATTTATTCAGATATCAAATTCAATTGCTAGAAACTTAAAACTTGTTACAACTCTAGACTAGCTACGTAAGTCTTTCAATACCTTTTCAAAGGTCCCCCGTATTTTTAAATTATAAGTAGTTTTAGTTAAAATCACAAGTATTAAAAAAATTGTCTTTAGTTAAAAAAGAGAGAAAGTGACCAATGACAGATCTTATTTCTAACTTCGTTCTCTTAAATATTATTTTTCACTTTAGTTTTGCATTGCATTTTAGAAACAACTTAAATAAATATTTAAACAAAAAGTATTATAATTGGTTTAATGGACCCATCTAGGCCTTTTTAGGAATTAAGTTATTTAGTATTGGGTCGTTTAGGTTTCATTGGGTGGCTTCGTTGTATTGATAAATTGGAATTCGAACTAGTGGATGATTCATCTTTGACAACGCAGATGCATTTCTATAGTAAGTAAAAATTGTTTTAGTAACCACATATGTAATATTAGTTTCGTTTCAAAAGTTATTCAAACTAACATTTTGTTAGTAAAAAAAAGAAGAAAAATCAAAAAATCAAAAACAAAACCATCTTTTATTTCTGGACTGCCAAATAAAAATAGTATGTCCATACATTGATACTCAATGATGTTCAAACCAATACATATTCGCCTTAACTAAGTTCAAAATTATTCGGAATGTATTTGATGGACATGCACGGTCGAGTCAATAGCCAACGTTAGGCTGGAGCTAGAAGTTCGTCCCAGTGGAGTCTGAGGTGGAAGAAGTGTTACCTTCTAGGCTCTAGCTCCTGGATAGATTACATGTTGAGATCCTGCGATGGTAAATTTAACCCCAAAAAGGATCTACAGTAACTTTTATGAGTATAACGGATTAACACTCTGTTAATCATGATAGGAAAGAAAAATGCACATCATTAGTTATGGTGTCTCGATCTTATTATATTTTCGCAAGACTAATTACCACAGGCTCCACCTTTTCATTAGCGTAGACTGTAGTTTGAGTAAGCTTAAAGCATTTCTTTTTATATAAATTTGTTTTTATAAAAGGGTTTCCAAAATAACGAGTTATCTAATTAGATAACAAATAAATTGGCGACAAAAATCGTTGTATATGTGATCACTAAAATGCCAAAGTCTGGCAAATAATGAGTAGTTATATTGAGCTAATTAGCTTGAGAGATTGTTGGAGTGGGAAAAAATCGGGCTGCTTTTGGTTTAGTCCATATATTTAATCATTGATAACATTTGAGGATAACTGATGACTTTCCCATATCTATAAAAGTTTTTTTTTAATCGGGAGGGATAAAATAAAGCCCAAAATTAATTCCTAAAATCCATTAAAAATCAATCTTGCTAGTAAAAACATCTATGGATGGCGGAAGATAATTGAAAGCGTAATAAAAAGACTCAAATTCCCAAAAAAAAAACATTTACTCTATAATGAACCCTTCCACCAATGGATCACCATTCTGTTCATATGATCTACCAAATAATAAGCGATTTTTTTCCCCAGGGGAAGCCAAGTAAAGAGTACGAAATGGTCCCATAGTACGAGTTATACAAGATTAATTCATGGATTTGTTTTCTTACTTTTTGAGACAATACGTATTCAAATTTTAAAAATACTTAATATATCCATATATCAATTTTTTCTTCCATCACATGATTTTTTAAAGTCCATAGAGACAAATAACTGAGTTGAGTATATTTAATAATATAATAAGTCACACAGAAGAGAGGAAACAAAATATTCGTTTTCCAGAATATCCAAAAGTCTAAAACCTTACAAATAATAAACTTAATCAACTAGTTTACTCCAACAAAATCACCATCTCATTCCACTCTCTCTATATATATGCACTAGTAGGAAGAAGTCGCCTCAAAATAAATAATCCCTTATATTTAACAAAAACTAGAAAACAATATGAGCACATGTCTTTGCCTTGTCCTCATCTTCTTCTATATGGTCTCAAATGCCACATCCGCCACTCTTACAGTGAACTGGTCCCTTGGCACCGACTACACCCCGCTTGCCAGCGCAAAGACTTTTGCCGTCGGCGATACCATCGGTGACTCATTTCTTAACTTCCTCGAGACTTATTTTGACTCATAGTTACTAAGCTATTTTTCTTTACGTATATATATATTTATTAGAGTGAGATGAAATTTAAAAAACAAAAGGAAAGAGAAACCCTTATCCGGCAATAAGCTAATATTATTGAGGTGATAAACGGAATATGATGATGACACTGTGGTTTTATTTACGTAGAATGAATGAACATGTATAAAATAATCATATACTACTTGAAATAACAGGTGTATAATATGGACTCACAATTGTAATGGACAACATTAATATTGCTACAACTGTGTGTTACTCAGTGTTTAGCTATAGTGCGGGTCACACTGTAGACGAAGTTAGCGAGAATGACTACAAGAGTTGTACTTTAGGGAACTCCATTACATCCGACAGCAGTGGAACAACGACCATAGCTCTCAAGACCACTGGTCCTCGCTATTTCATATGTGGAATCCCCGGCCATTGTTCCTCCGGTATGAAGCTCTCCCTCACCGTCGCTTCAGCCTCCTCAAACAGTGTAGGAGGTAGCCCCACCACACCAACTCCTTTCACCGGAGGTGGTAGCACCGCCACGCCAACCCCTTTCACCGGAGGCGGTGGTTACGTTCCCACGACCACACAGGCTATTCCTTGTGGTGGTTGGGCCGTGTCCTCTCCATTATGGGCTTTGGTTATGACTTGGGCCGTTCTGTTTTATGCCTTGGATTTGTCTTAGTTGAAAATTTATTGTGTGTGTTGGAGTGTTAGTTACCAAAAGGATACTTGATACATGTAGAATGGTTTGTCTTTTTTTTTTTTATTTTTGAAAACATATTGAATTTGGATACAAAAGATTGAAAGAAACAAGATTGTCATGTGTCTGTATGTGAGAGCATCTTCTGAGTATGATGCTCCCTAAAGCATCAGATCCACCTTCTCACCTAAATCTAATTAGGTGGATTCCACTGGATCTCTCATACATCCAAGCCGTTCATCTAAACATAAACATTGTAACCACTACAGATCTCTTTAAGAACCAACGCAACAACATAATATATCATTTGTATTGTGTTTTAAACTATTACATATTAGTTTACATTCTAAATATATATTTAAATTAAATTTCGTGAACGTATCTGGACTTCGATATGGTGGTCTGGATTAAAAATTAAGAGTTGTTTCTACGTATGATTGATCAAGACATTGACATATCATGTATTTTGGTCGATAGTATGGAAGAGTAAGCCAGTATTTTCTTTCTTTTTACAATTTAATTGTCTTTTACTTAACCACTTCAAAAATTACATTAAACTATTAGAATAAAGAATGGTACGTATGAACCGGTGACCACTGTTTTTTTTGGCTTTTTAGGAAAATATTAATAACAAATAGAAAAAGAACTATCTCGGAAACATCATATATAGATTGTAACCAGCTTGCAAACGCATATAAATGAACACAAAACAACATAGGGGACAACGACGAGTAGAAGCAAAAACAAAAACACAAACTAGGTCACCACCAATAACAATGGCTAACGTTTTCCTCATCAGTAGCAGAAACAGAAGATCATTACGAACAACAACAGATTCGAAACACAAGAATCTTAAGTTGAAGAGATCAGAGTCTTCTTCTTCAGACAGCAACTACTCATGCAAGAAACATCCCAAGCACAGACAATCTCCTGGAATATGTTCCCTCTGTCTTAATGAGAGACTCTCCAAGTTGTCTCTCGATTTCTATGACTGTAGTTCAAGCATGAGCTCGTCTTCTTCAAAAAACGTGGCTAAAACGGTGTCGTCTTCCTCCTCGGCTTCTTCAGAATCAGATTACTCTCCGACGGCGATCTCTTCTTATTACTCTTCGGTCTCCTCTTGCTTGTCTCCTTTGCAACATCGATACAGTGAGATCGTTGTTAATAAGAAAAAGAAGAAACATCCCAAGAAACAAAATTTTCTATCTAGATTATTTATGTAATTATTATTTACCACATTTTTGGTTTAATATATTCATTTTATTTGTTTTTCAATCCCCGAAATTCAGAGTAATAATAGCATAAGAAGATCTCAACAAACTTTTGACAAAAATAAGATCTTAACAAACAATTAAATTTATATATGTCGATTGAAAAAACAACCATTTAAACCTCAAATTTCAAATTAAAGCAAAAAAAAAACTTTTGATTCAACCAAGTAATTCTTTAATTTTTAAATATTAACGTTTTAATTCTCATATTTTGTTGGCTTAGCCATTTAAGAGCTCAGAGAATACAATTGTTAAACTTGAGTAATAACTATTGCACCCAATACGATGACGTTTTAAAAAGCATTTTATTTAAAGAAATTTCTAATCGATTTCTTTACTCGAAAACCTAAGCTCTAATTTGATTTTATCTTCCCCAAATCGATTTCAAAAATAATCTTTGATGAAGACAATCTTCGATTGCATCTGAAATCTATTCAGAGAAAATGTTATCAAATTGGGAATTAAGCATTGGAGTGAAGAAGATAAAATTTCAATTTGAAATTTTTCTTAAATACAATGATTTTTATAATAGCGTATAGTTGTTACTCAATTTTAATAGTTGACTATTCATATTTCTTAAATGGTCATGTTAAAAAAATATAAAAACAAAAATGACCAATATTTAAAAATTATATATATTTTTTGGGCTCACACACAAATTCAAAATCTTTTAACTTTAATTTGAAAGTGGAAAATTTTAATTGATGTTTTCTGCATGTGAATTACAAAGTGAAAGATCTACGTCAGAACTATGTGCATTTTTTATTTCTTGAATATTTTTAAAAAATTAGCGATAAAATGTACAATAGATTATAAGTTCTTGAATTTATACTTAGAATATGATTAATTTGGAATGGCCTTCATCTAAGTACCAGTATACAGAAAAACAAAATTTAAACTAAAGCTGTGATTGGTTGGCACATGACATGACCAGTTGGCAGAGAGGTAGATAAGGAGAGAGCGTAAATGTACGATGTGAGGACAAAGAGGTGTTGTGCTTCTACTTTAGCAGTAGTAGTCAAATTTAATATGGGAAAACTTTAGCTTTTAACTTCTATTTGTTACCTTCGACCAAAAAAAAAAAAAAACTTCTATCTGTTACCATTATTTATGTTTATTTTCTGTAAATAAATATTATTTAAAATATACATGTATGAGATTTATTAAATAATTAAAAGAAATTTATGCTATTTATTTATAAATAAAAATTTAAAATAAAAATAAAAATTAAAAAGTAAAAAATTAAAAAAAATGTAAATAAAATTAATTATTTAAAAAAAAAATATAAAAAAGAAAAATAATATATCAGTTTAGAAAAAATAATCACATATAATTTTAAATAATAATTTGTAAAACTAGATGTTTTCTATGCAAAATAATAATTTTAAATATTACTTTAAATTTTTTATAATGGGATATTTTTTTCTATTTTAAATTATCAATTTAAAAAAAATCACAAACTTTTGTAATGCTATTCTTTTTATCTGGTTTAACAATTTCACTTTGATTTTATTTAAATTTCAGTAAAGTTATAACTACATTTTATAAAAATAAATTTTAATTTATGCTATAGTATCTTATATTTAGTTATTTTTTTTAAATATGTTTTTATCACCTAGTTTTAAATATATCTATATTTATTATAAATTTTAATAATATAATATTTATGTATCATGTAAAATAAATAATAAATTTCTATAATATTATTTTTTATTTAAAATAATTTTCATCGTGAGTCATTAATTTGATATTTTAACTTTATCAGTTTAAATTATGAATTTTATATTTAGTTTTATATTCATCGAAATAATGAGTCATCGTTGATATCGACACATCTGAGATCGCCAAATGTTCGTGAGGTCCGGTTAATCCGATCAGTTCATCGATGGTGGGCAAGTATGATGGGTTCAAGCTTTCCCTAGCCTCTTCTCATCAATGAACTTCTGACGTATACGAAGGAATGCGGATAAAAGAATACAGATAGTTGAACATAGTAAAATAAGAAATTAAAGCTGCATTATGAAATGACTATTTGGTAATTTCCAAGAACTACAGCATGTGTAAAGCCTCGAAAAGCTTTGATCACATCCCACGAGATCTGCCTTGAAAACTTGCTTGGTACGTTGACTTTGAGCTGTGGTAATTAATTAGAGTACTTGTAATCACTAGTTAATAATAACTAGGTGTTTTCCTCGACAGGTGCAGAATAATATTTTTAGTTTAAAATAAAATCTAGTTAATGTTTTAAATTTTGGTTGTTTTATATCAATATTTTAATATAAATTTTTATTTAATTAACATAAAATAAATATAAAATAAATAATTTAAAAAGTAAAAGTGGTTACATGCATATATTCTTAAATTATATTTAAGAATATTTACGTATATATTTAAAGTTATGATCTTAGATAGAGTTTTATTTATTTCTTTGGATTAAGATATACTAAATCAGTTTGTATAAAAGTAAAGAAATGATATAAAATTTTACAATTACTAGAAGATAAAAGATAAAAATAAATTTATTTTCTAAAATTCTTAGATATATAAAAACAAATGGTATTAATAAAAAAATATTATTTGAAAAAAAGGTTGTTTAAATATTGAAATTTTTGTTTATTAATAAAAATATTAGAATTATAAAAATAGGCAAAAATAATATTTCAAAATTTGTAAACATTATCATATTATTTAATGTTATATTTAAATATACTTATTTTAATGATGATGTATAAATTATTACTATATTATAAGAAAAATTATTTAATGATGATATATAAGCTATTACCATATTTTAAACATTTATCAAAAGAAAAAATAAACATTAAATGTAATTGTCTATATCAGGTTTTACCTTAAGTCATGTCATCTTTTTGGTATGCCATGTTATTATTTTTTGGTGATATAGAATGTAGTTATGGCATTTGTCAAAATTATTTTACAAATAATGTCTAGAAGATCGTTATGACAAAACCAGATCACTCTTATCTCAGACGCTTTATTAAAACTTTATTAGAATCATACATCTGTCACCGGATATCCAATTTTTCATTTAGTATGATATTGTCCGCTTTGAACCTAAATCTTCACGTATTTATTTTTAGATCTTTATTTCCAAAAGATTACATATATATATATATATATTAGACTTTATTTTGTCTTCCGATTTGGAAGTAAGATTGTCAATTTCTTCTAATAGTCATCTCGTCAAACCAAAGACCATAGAACCTTGACTCTAATACCAATTTGGATTGCTAATTTTTCCTAACAATAATGTTCAAAATAATACTGTAAGAAGACAAGAGATGGTGGAGTAGGTAGCTAAATGTTAAAAGAGCGAGTTAGGAGGAAATGAGAGTGGGTGGGTTGTACAAACAGAAGATGTACAACTGAAGTGGTCACTTCATGTCTGAGAAGTAGTGATGGATATCTACTCAGCCGTTTTCCACGAACATTCTCTCCTTTTATTTCTCTCTATCTCCCACGTGATGTCACCACTATTCTTTCCGTACCAACCCAAAACGAATAGACTCTATTGCCTGTTCTGTAATACACAATTTATTTTGTTGATATCTCGTGTTCATCATCTAATTTTCTTTGGTATACTAACATACTTGGTGGTATATTCTTTGTATACTCTATTCCACTGAAGTTAAAAAAAACTATTCCCATATATAGATTCTCTTTTCTGCTAATTTCCATTTTTTGATACCTAAAACTTTGATTGATAATTTAACGACTGGGAATTTATTTTAATGTACTTTGACAATTCTATACCAGTAACCGTGCATAGATGTTATATATCCAAACCAATAACACGTAGATACAATTCGGAAAAATGATTCTAGGAATATGAAAATAATATGTGAACATAGCGCTCAGTCATCTTTTAACTACATTCTTGTGTGGTTTTGGTTCTAGTAGCCTCTGTGGTATACCGTATACCAGAGACAGAACATGGAAGATGGTTACCAATCACTTGGCAATAAAACTATAGACAACTTTTCTTCAAAGTGATTTTCTTTTAATTAGCAATAGAATCAAAATAAAAGATTATATATTTATCTTCCTTCCTCTACATGTAACGGTTACGTGTAATAAGTTTTTATATAACGATACACTATCCTTTTTACAAATATAGAAATCGTCTCCTCCTCTCACCATTAAGACAGCTCTTTATCTCTCTCTGTAGATCAGGTCAAATGTCACGTGACCCTTCTCTTACCGTTTTGGCTTCTTACCACATCTTTAAAAATAGAATACAAAGACCCAATCAAAAGTAACATCTCATCGATGCATTTGAATTCTATACTTTCCTTTTTTGGCAAAACAAATCAACTACCGTTATAGAAAGCTCATTCACTCACCATCTAAACGCACCAATAATAATAATAATCAAGAAGATCAAGATCCGGTTGTTCTGAATCCTTCTTTCTTGAATGTTTACGTTTGGATCGTTCTCATAGAAATGCGACGGCGGAGGAAGACGCTTGTGGTCGTTGTGGTACGGAGACTGCTAACATGTGCCATATGCGTAATAGCATTGCTAGGCTTTCTCACCGTACACATATACGTTGCTCCTCTCAACAGACTCCCTAGGCTTCATCTTAAAAATCACACCACTCGTGTCCGTAACCAATCTCTATTCTCTCAAGAAGATTTAGATATGATTTTTAAAACGCTTGATCAGTTTTGCTACGAGGCAAGAATAGTAGTACTGTTCAATCTTAACTTGTTTTTCCGGATTTGATTCTTTGGTCAGCAGCGAGGACAGTTCAGTTACGAAAAATCTATTACAGAACCGAGCCCGACAAGGAAACTGTCTCGTCCACAATCGATAGAATCTCCTCCATTCATCTCTAGTCCCAAGGTTCAATATGTACGACATTAATTTCTTGGCATCTTCTTAATTGTTAGAAGTAACGTTGGCTATCAATGTGGTTTCGTTTAAAAGTGTGGCTGACTCTCTGTCAAATTTCAGGAGAATGAGATTAATAATCAGAGATTAACATCTGAACAAATCAACAATACAAAAGAGCTATCTCAACCTCATGTCTTGACAAGCCCTTCTTCTTCCAAGGTACAACTTATGGGTTGGCCCAGTATATTATTTGTAAATTAAGCATGATATCTTAGTATATGATTGGTTTGTTTGTTTGAAGAAGAGTGAATCTAGAAGCTATCTCCACCTCATTTTGTTAGTCCATATATATATAGAAACTTATCTACTATAATTATAAGAGCGAGTTTGAAGAGTACGTACATATTAGCTTAGAGAGCACTAGATCATGCATGTTTCTTTCGTGTTATTTCACTCTTTTAGATTTACAGTTGAACACTACGACAAGCGGGACACAAGTTTTTGACAAGCTTTGGAAACATCCACCCAACCGCAACTTCGTCCCGTGTGTCAATCCCAATCCTAATTACATATGTGAGAAAACACATGCCTCTTGTTTTTGTAGCCCCAAAACTGATTCATGAACAATATCTTTTTTACATACTCTTATGGTTATTTTATTTCCTCAGCTCCATTGGAGTCTAGAGGCTATCTTCTTGTTCACACGAATGGCGGTCTTAACCAGATGCGTGCTGGGGTAAGCATGTAGAACACACAAGTGTTACAAGTATGAAACTACACATGGCTGAATCATTTCTCTTCCGTTGCAAAACTCTACAGATATGTGACATGGTAGCTATAGCCCGTATTATAAATGCTACACTTGTAGTCCCTGAGCTCGATAAACGATCTTACTGGCAAGATACTAGGTTCATTCCATGCTTACCATTCTATTTATCTTCTTCTTTATAGCATTGTCTTTAACTTGTTTTCCGAATGGAACAGTAAATTCTCGGATGTATTTGATGAAGATCACTTCATTAGTACTCTATCTAAAGATATAAGAGTCATCAAGAAGCTACCAAAAGGTATTGATGGACTCACAAAGGTGGTTAAGCATTTCAAAAGCTATTCAGGACTGAGATATTACCAAAATGAGATAGCTACCATGTGGGATGAATACAAGGTGTGATCATATTCCTTTTGTGTACTCTGACAAAGTGTTATGTCTCTGAGAAAGTGTTATCTTCCTTCACTCAGGTGATCAGAGCTGCCAAATCTGATTCTCGTCTAGTTAACAACGGTCTACCTCCAGATATTCAAAAGCTGCGTTGCCGTGCTTGTTATGAGGCTCTACGCTTCTCTACTAAAATCAGATCAATGGGACAAGTAAAATTAACTCATCTCATATGATATAATCTTCTTCTCTCTAACAGTTAAGCTATATTGCAGGTTTTAGTCGATAGGATGAGATCTTATGGTCTATACATCGCTTTGCATTTAAGATACGAGAAAGACATGCTGGCTTTTAGCGGCTGCAACCACGGTTTATCTGCTTCTGAAGCTGCTGAGCTAAGGAAGATAAGGTAACCAAAACAAATTAAAAAGAAAAAAGATACTTCTATGTATACTTTCTTGCAAGTTGGTTGTTAGTTTTCTAATAAGAAGACTGAGTGTTTAGGAAGAACACAGCGTATTGGAAAGTTAAAGACATTGATGGAAAAGTGCAAAGGCTCAAAGGGAATTGTCCATTGACTCCAAAAGAAGTTGGAGTTTTGCTAACAGCTCTAGGATATGCACCAGACACACCTATATATATAGCTGCTGGTGAGATCTATGGTGGTGAGTCTCGGTTAGCTAGTCTTGGCTCTCGTTTCTCCATGTTAATGAGTAAGGTACTCTTACTAGTTTCAAGCTTTTGTTTTTTTTTCCCTTATTATTAACTAATGGGATTGAATACAGAGTGACAATTTTCTTGATAATGAAGGAAAAGTTGGCAACAAAAGAAGAGCTTAAGCCTTTTATGAACCACTCAACTCAAATGGCTGCACTTGACTACATTGTATCAGTCGAAAGCGATGTTTTTATTCCATCCTATAGTGGAAACATGGCGAGAGCTGTTGAAGGGCATCGCCGGTTTATTGGTCACCGGAAAACAATATCTCCAGACAGGTGACAGTTGTGTTTTTTTTTGTTAAGTCATGGAATCTTTAGTTACTTATGTTTTGTTTGCATTTGTGATTCAGGAAAGGCATTGTGAGGTTGATAGACAGAATTGGAAGAGGAGCTGAGAAAGATAACAGGAAAGTGTATGAAAGAATTGTAGAGATTCACCAAACTCGGTAAGCAAAAAACCAACAATGATTGTATATAAATACTACTCATCTCCATATTGTAGTGACTCTTTAGGAGCTGTGGCTTATAATACAGACAAGGATCACCAAGGAGGAGAAAAGGACCTGCTTCAGGAACAAAGGGTTTGGAGAGACATCGTTCTGAGGAATCTTTCTATGAAAATCCATTACCGGACTGTCTCTGTCAGAGAGACCCAAGTAGAGTGAGATGATGTTGACATGAGAAAAGGATTTAACAGAGGCTTGTTAGATCTGCTACTGCTTCTTGGCATTAGGGACAAAGTTAATGACAGATATAAACACACGGCATTTATACTGAAAGCAACACTTCTGATGGATGAATCATGTAACCACACAGTTTTGGTGAATGAATGATATACCATTTTCTTATGTTTTGAACTATCATTCACCATCCATAAAATGTCTAAAAATATTCCATGGAAAATAATATAATCAGGAAGAACAGCATATCAGAATCGGATGATCCTCAAAACTTAAGTTGAACATAAAGAAAATTTGAGATTGTAATTGTTAAAACTCTCACATTTTATGTTGAGGAACCAGACACGCTGGTTGTTGTGGAATCTTTATTAAAACTCTGCAGTGTAATTCGGATGACATCATGGAGGTAACAAGAGCAAAAGAGGAAGATGTTGGATATGATTCTTCTTGAGGCAGGAGGTGTCTTAAAGAGGACCAGGGAAAGTCCCATTCTCTCTTTGCTCGTTCCACCTATCAACCTATAACACACACAAGAAGATATATTTTGCTGTATTAGGAAGCAGAGAAGAGAGAACAGACAACTTGTAATCTCAAAATAGTGTATTTAAGGTCTTCTTTAAGTTATAATCAGGCACTAAAGGAGTGAAGGAAGATGTATACCCATTCGCCGGGGCAAAGAGATCGATAAAACTTTGAAAACTTATCGCACTCTGGAGCATCGTCACCCTTGGCAGCTACACATCTGGAGATTTGAAAACAATTAGAAGACTCAGACATGGGAAGAGAGATCAGAACATAGGGAATAATAAAAGGAAAATGACAGAAGAACATCGGTTTTTATCACCTGTGATATTCAATGTAACGTGTGAAACAATGCCTAGTTTGGTTTGTTGTCGGGAAACGGAAATCAGCAGGAGCTGTCTCAAGCTGAAACAAGAAAAGAAAAAAACACCAACATGAGCCAAATCAAGAGAGAACGAAGAGCAAGCTCATCAAAGTTAGTCTCAAGGTATACTAGAGTATACCTTGATCTCATCAGGAGTCTCCTCAGCAACTTCTTCACTAGAGTTTTCCTCACTATTGTCTTCAGCCGCAGCAGGAGCTTCTTCTTCAGTTGCAGTAGGAGACTCAGACTTGTCTTCAACTGCTTCCTCAGGAGGAGAATCTTCCTTGGCTTCAACCACTAATTTGACTTCAACAGGATTTACTTCTTTCTCCAAATGATATTGCTGAATCAGTGGTGGAGATAACGAATTGTAATTTACTAAATCCTATTTTGTTACAAACTGATGAATATATATATATATGTATAACTTTTAACACAGGATCATTCCACAATCAAAGCAAAAAAAAAATCACCAATTAACAGCTAATCTATAAAGATTTAATCTTTCTCCCAAACGCAGTTGTGCAAAATTCAATCTAACTCAGCTTACAGAACATACAGTTCAAATTCAATCTGTTTTCATGTAATGAAGAGAGAAAGACATCTAATTTCCGCTCCTTCTCAAATAATCATCGTTAATCGAATTGAATCAGATCATCAGCTGATTTTTCAATATATCAAACAAAGATCGGATGAATTGAAAATTAAGCATCGGCGAGAGAAGCAATGAGAAATGATTGTAGATGAAGGATAAGTATACCTCAGAGAGTGATGATGGTGTTTGAGCAGAAACAGCTTCCGCCATTGAAGTGTGTGGTTCAATAGAAACTCGGAGATTCTTCAAGCGACGAGGATCGGAGAGACAAATGATGATAAACCAAGAAAGCTAATGGTTCGGTCTGGACGTATCCTGCTATTTTCTAACCGAACAAAACGACTGTCTTTGTTTCGAAACCTTAAATGGGCCTGGATTTTCTAAATCTGCCTTAGGCCCAATTTACACGATTTTATTTTAGCACTATAAAATATCTTAAACAAAAGCATTAATAATATTTTTATCATTATATAATTATCTAATTAAATTTTAATCAAAATGAATAAAGATAAGTCAATTAATGGAAGATACAATTTTAGAAGAATATTCATGATTTTTTCAAAAAATAAATGAAAAAAAAAATAATGACCAAAATAAACCTAAAAATATTTTTATTTCCAAAATAGCATTCAAAGAAAAAATGATTAAAATATACTCTATTAAAGGGTCTAAATATACATTTATACCACTTGGATTAACTAATTTAAACTTAGAGTTTAGAGTTATGGGTGGGTTTTGAAGATGAGGTTTAAAATTAATTTTTTTTAAGTACTAAAATTTTCAAAACAAAAAGAATTCTATTTTAGTTTTTTTTAAGTCTATTTTTCTGACAAAAGCTTCAAAAAAGTAAAAATCTCATGAATTTTTTTTATCTCTTTCCCTTTTTTTTATTTCGTTGGCAAGATACCTATTAAAATTCTACGAGTAGTCATGTTCTAACAATAAAGCTTGTCTACCCTTTTGAAAACATAGGAAAAATTATCCGTGGAAGAAAGATGCAATGAAAACACTAAGTGTAAGTATAAATAGACAAAATATTTATATCTATTATAAGCTTTTTAAAATCATGAAAGATTCACTTATTGATAAATAAGTCTTCTCAAACGACAAAATTAATTTATTTGATCAAAGGTAAAAAATAAAGTTGTGTATAAGCTCGTCGTGTTTCATATAGAGCATTAATAAAATCACATTTTCCTGTTAAACTTTTGAAAACCGCAAAATCAAAAAAAAAATATATAAAACTCCCAAAATCATATTTTACTGAGAAACACAAATTTATTTTTGTCAAATTCAAAATAAAATTGTAAACATATAATATATCAAAATAAAAGTATTTTTATTATTATTATCACCTAAATGAAAATAAAGATATACAACAATTAAGCAAAGAAATATTTATTCAAATGCTCCATCCGAATGAAAATTCAAAATTTTGAACAAACAACATTCAGAAAAGTCATTAGATGGATCATTTAAGTAAAACACTTAAATAATATATTTAAATAGATCATCTAAATGCAAATAAAAGATGAAAAAAACGTACATGACTAGTAAAACTTCAACATACAGCCGAAGGTTCTAGCAACCCAGCCAAAAGAGCACAACTGGTCCAACTCTAAATAAAGTTTGAGTAGCAACTAATTACTTATCCATCCATATGATGCAGCGGAGAGACTTTCCTTCCTCTAACAACTCGAAAGCCTTGTTGATGTCCTGAAATTTCAACTCGTGTGTAATAAAACTATCCAGATTAAGCTCCTACAGTTGTAAAAACAAACAAACAAAAAATAATAAAATCCCATGAAAACATAACACATAGGTTGGAAATAAGAAGTAATATTCATCATTTTTTTTGTTACAATATAATCAAATAAATAGATTGATCCATCTAGTACCTTTTTTAGGTAATGATCCACGAGAACTGGAATATCCAGTTTAGATTTCAAGCCACCGAACAAGCTTCCGCAAATAGTTCTGCCACTTAGAAGATCAAAACAACCCAAACTTACTGGCGCTGCATGATTCCCCATCCCCAGCATTATCGTCTTCCCTGATCCCTATTTTATTTTATTTATAGTTAAATAACAATCTAAATTGTAAAACTTAACCATTGTAATGATGCTGAGACTTGGTACGATCTAGTGTAAGCGTACCGTGCGGGTGCTGATAAAAGCCTCACTTAGTAAAGAAGATAAACCAACGCATTCAAAACTGTAATCAACTCCTCCTCCTGTCATTTCTTTAATCACCTTTTTCGTATATATTTTTTTGTGAATAATTAAGTTAGTAAACTACTGCATCATACAAAATTCAATGGTACAAACTCTTGGAAAAAATCATATATAAGATGCTGTAAAAAAAAGATATTGAATAACATATTACATACCTCGGAAACTTTCTTTTCTCCACACAAAGTAGGATTGACGAAATCCGTGAAACCAAATTTCTTACCTATTCAAGTAATTTACTGATGGTTAATATATTCATTGTTATATACTAATTACTAAGTATTGTTTGGTTTAATTATTTTCTGTTTACTCAAATTGGTGTTTAATTAAATATCTGATTTTCTATCTAATTGCATGCTTTTCATATTGATGTATTTTTAGTTAGTGATTAGTTATTTTATTTTTCTAATCATGATAAGATAAACATATATATATATATATATATATATATATAGCTAGTAACTATTTTTAATGTGTATTTAAAGAGAAATGTTACTTATAAGTTATAACGAAACAGAAAAGAAATGTCATTTGACGTTTTCAACAAATAAATAATACACCCTGGAAGGATGGGCCATTTGTTATACCAACTAGTTGTACCAAAACCAATATGGTGACAATAAGCCAAAAAATATCAACTTTCAAAAAGTAATAAAAGACAACAAATATTTAATGAGTATGGTAGGACTTTACCTAGCTCAAATTTACCAGGGTTGAGATCAACACCGATGATCTTCGCAGCCCCACGTAGCCTGGCTCCTTCGGCAACTGCAAGTCCAACGGCACCGAGGCCAAAAACTGCAACGGTGGAACCTTCCTCCACGTTAGCCACCTTCCAAGCTGCCCCAACTCCTGAGGCCACAATAAGCCAATTAATTTGCAATACCTAACTTACTTTAAATAACAATGCAGCCCTAAATTTATACTTTATTTATGTTTTAACCCCGATAAAAACTAAAATGTACATACAAACACCCACGAGAAAATAGGTAAAGAAGAATTAAAACAAAACCTGTGGAAACACCGCAGCTGAGCAAAGCAGCTTTCTCAACGGGGATATCAGGAGAGATTTTGACGAGATGTGCGATGTCGACCACAGTGTATTCAGAGAAACTCGAAACAAATAAAAAATGGTAGATATCTTCTCCAGTAGAATCTTTGAACCTAGAAGCCATTCCATACCGTCTAGTGTTTGATATGAAATCGTTGGCAAATCTCGCGCACCAGTTGCTCTTTGAGGATTTGCAGTCTTTGCATTCTTCACAGTAAGGGTGAAACACTGGTAATACAACGTCACCTTGTTTAAATCCGTCCACGTGTTCACCAATGCTCTCGACCAACCTGGTTATAACAAACAATATATTTTTAGGTAATAATGCAATATTAACCAAAACAAGTAAGTAAGCACATTCTCAATGAAGTTGAAACTAAATAAAAGTATGAATTATTCACCCGACAGATTCGTGTCCGAGAATTCTAGGAAACTTTGAAAGCGGCCCCTGGAAAACTCAAAGATTTTTTGGAATGGATTTTTTGGATAATAGATTTTGTGTTGACCTTGTGATACAATAGTATACTTACACTGTCCAACTTCCAGAAAGTAACATCAGTGTGACAAAGAGAAGAACATATGATTTTAATCCGTACTTCGTAAGCTTGTGGTGGATCAACTTGGATCTCTTCGATCACCAACGCTTCTCCTGCTTTTCTACATAATGCTGCTTTGCATCTAATCGGTTTCCCTTCGTGGACTGAGAATGAAGACGTCTTTTCCATAGTGATAGTTAGATGAATAATTAATGTGTGGATGAAAAAGAGAGTGAGAGAAAGTGGAATCTCTGATTCACCACATCTTATCTTTATATATTTTACAACACTACTATTAAAAACTTCAAAAGTTATTATAATGTCGGATACATTTAACTTATAACGTAACACATATCTTTCCTTTTTCTGAATATTTGCTTTTAATATAACATATATCTTATACAGCAAAATAGGATTTCTTACAAAACTTTAAAAAGGTGGTAGCTATTTTATTTTTAATCTATAATTAATCTTTTTATTTATATATTTTCTCTAAATTTTGTTTTCTGCAGTTAAGTAATCGTTCATTTCTTATTTATTGGTCTTATATAATAAACTAATAATTCTATTAGATAAAAGCTTCAATGTGACATGTATCATCCTATTTGTTATTCATTTTTTTCTAATTTACAATTAATATATTCATTTATTTGTTTTTATTTAAATTATACAACTAATATAATTATTAACTTTTTACTTGCATTTATTACTTTTTTGGAACACAATTGCATTTATTACATAAAATTATTTCTCTAAGACAATAAATGTCTCAATTTTCTGAACTAGGATGAGATAATTTCCAACACTCTCTATAATTAACATCTAACATAATCATATAGTATATGAGATATAAGACAGATCCTGTTGTTTGCCACACATAATTAATTTTTGATACAAATTATAACATATTTATAATAATTGAAATTCATCCAACGCATGGACAATATGTGGTTATGTATATTTAGATCAGCGACACCTATAGTCAAAGAATGCCACATAATCATTTGTATAATACAGTTGGACGCGTTCACTATATAACTAACACACGTTTTAAAGATGTAGAGTTGGACTCGTTTCCTATATATGTACCTAACAAATGTATGTGAAAATCTAGAATGGGCATCTAAATCGACAACATGTGTTTACAGCAGAGCCGGCTCTAAGAAATCTATGGCTAGAAACAAATTAAAAAAAATGGTTGCTTTTGTAGGATTTTG
Organism: Moricandia moricandioides; assembly: GCA_905132885.1. Classification (NCBI taxonomy): domain Eukaryota; kingdom Viridiplantae; phylum Streptophyta; class Magnoliopsida; order Brassicales; family Brassicaceae; genus Moricandia; species Moricandia moricandioides. The sequence continues at coordinate 278,715 of CAJHQQ010000178.1, forward strand.
AACCCTAATTACACAAAGAAAGACTATAACTTTTAAATTTTACCACTAGACTAGAGAAGAATTTAAGAAAATTGTGACTAAAAATATCTTTATAATAAAAAGGCTGTAAGCGACTGCTTCATTGGCTTGGCCCAAGGGCCGGCTCTGGTTTACAGTATTTCTTCAAAATAAAAAATTCTAAAAAAATAGAGTATATATTGTTATACAATGAAAAATTAAAATTAATATACGATAAATGAAGAAAAACATTATAACATGTTCTTGGTATAAATAATGACATGATGTAGGTTTGAGACTTATTATCTGAACTCTGGATTCGATTTGATATTCGATCATGATCCGCTTTGAAAATCCATATAGTAACCAAATTTGGATCTTCATATTTTGTTTTTTTAGTCTGGACAACCGGATCCGTAATTTTTACTGATAACTATTTCAAAAATATTAATATAAAAACTAATATTATTTATTATATTTTCATTTCTATGATATATATGTATATACTTATATTTATATAAATTTTGTAAAAGTATACACTGAAATAATTAAAAATATTATATACTTTTATTTTAAAATTATTATTAATATTTTAATATTTTAATTTTTATTTTAAGGATTCAACTCGGGATTCGGATATTCACCAGATATTACAATTTTTAAAAGGATATACACCTGGATATTCGTCAACCCGAGATCCAAAATAATGATAGTAATAACATGGGTCTACCGGATAAGATTCTGTATCCGGATACTCAATATGTTCCAGGCCTATCATGATGTGCACTTGTCAAAGATCTCTTGCTCCAAAAATATATATTACTAGCTAAAGAGCTGGTAAAAAACTATTTCAAACAGTTATTGCTCTGTGAAGTGTACTTAAATTTGACGTATCCAAAACTTTTGATTCGGTTAGTTGGTCATTCGTCATAAACTCTTAGAAGATGAAAATTCATGATCAATTTATTTAATGGATCTATATTTGTCTATCCACATTAACTTTATTGGTTTCAGGTAATGAGAAATTAGAAAGTTTTTTCTCAACTGAATGTAGAGTACGACAAGAGATTGCAATGAATGTACTTTTTTAACTGCTAAACTCGGTTGCTCAATCCAACCAAATGGGTTTCCATTTGACATGCAAAGAGGTCAACTTAACTCATCTTAGATTTACAAACGATATAATGATCTTTGTTGATGGTGAAGCATCCTCACATAAAGGTGTAGCCAACATTCATCGTCAATTTGAGAGAATATCAGGCCTGGAGATAAATATTGATAAGTCGTCTATCTTCATGGCATGTTGAATAAGCAATGAATTTAAAAAAAAGGTACAACGTCGATGACGAAAGTAGATTGAAATTTTGATAGACAAGATAAGAACTTGATTTCTCCTGATCTAGTAGGTTCTTGTCGCATATCGGTAGGCTTCAGCTCATTAAGTCAATCATCACAAACATCACCAACTTTTGGAACTCGGAATTTTGACTTCCTAAGCATTGTCTTGAAATCATAAAAGATATGTGTAGTGCTTTTCTATGGCCAGGCTCACCTAACACACACCAATGCCAAAGTTGTTTGGGGAAATGTATGCACTACGAAAGAGGGTTGGGTATTAGACGGTTAATTGACACATCAAAAATCGCTTCACTAAATTTAATATGGAGGCTCCTCACAAACTTTGAATCTCTTTAGGTTGCATGGACTCTAGCTTACGGGACGTCAATGACAAATATGCAGAATCTTAGATATGGCGTAAGCTTCTTAAGATTCGGGACTAGGCTACTACATTCATGTGTATTCAGATTGGTAATAGTAAGATTGCTATGTTCTAGTTTGTCTAATAACTGAGTCTCGGAAGACCACTCGATGTTGCAGGTGAATCAGGTACAAAGTTATAATTTACTTTGTTTTACCACGCACCTATTAATGTAATGAGCAAACTACCATAATCGAGTAGTATGTCTATGTAGCATTTTATGATCAAACAAGGGTTACACGACAAGTATGCAAGAAAAAAGTGGGCTAAGACGAAAAGATAAAGTTAAATAGAAATGTAAATATGCAGAAAATACAATGTGAAAGAAGCATTTGGTAACATGAAACGTGCATGATTCAAGCAAGCAGACATAAATTAATTGTAAGGAAACATTACGCAACGTACTGAACTCAAAACACGACAACATAATCAACCTATTTCTATAACGCTTCCTCACTATGTTATAGAACCCTCTACACTAATTTCCGTTAGTTTTAAGCATTCAAAACATGTTTGATATGTTCAAAGCGTAATAACATCAGCTTCGGTTAATGACATTTTGCTCATCTAAAGTTCTTTCAGACATTTAAACTAACACTTTTGGTGCACTAAACACCCTAAGTTCATTAACTAGTTCATAACTCTAATTTCAGTATTAAGAACAACATTAGATGAAGAACCATATGATAAATCTCAAATCTAACAATCCTAAATCAACAAACCATGAACCCTTTGAGAAATTTGTAATAGTATGAAATGGTTTGTATCATTTTTGTGATTGTTGTAGCACACCAACAACGATTATGGTGAAACCAATGAAGCTCTTTGTCATTTACGATTCTTCACATAGATATGTGCACAGATTTAACTCTTTTGAATTCAAAAGATTATTTGAGGTAAAAGGAAAAAAAAAACATAAATTAGTTGCTAAATCAAAAGAACATATAAAGATCAAGTCTGTTTTAGAAATCTAATTAGTTATACTCTGTGTAAATGTGAAAACATTTGCTATATATATATCTCTAATAGTTCATGAAACTAAAAACAAGAAAGATAAAAAAACAATTTGATCGTAGCAGATGAGAAACAACGACCAGAAACTTTTACCACCAGTTTCAGAGAGGTTACATTAGAAAGCCTAGACTGGTTACTACTGGAGAACATTCCATAAGGTGAAATCGCTAGAGGTGATAACAAAATATTATTGACTGTAAATCATATGTAGAGGTCTCCTCTACCAACAAGTTTATTGCAAATGATGTTTTGGGCTAATCTAATCTTTCCAACGGTAATGTTACTGAAACTGGTGGTGGGATGTTCTTCAATAGTAATTTTTTCCAAGAATTGAATCGTTCTAGATTTTCTAATGGTAAACTTTCTGGTACTGGTGGTGGAATATTCTCTGATTGTTGTTCCTCATCACTGGCTAGGATCATATCGTTGAACGGAGACTATGAAGAGAAATATTCATCCATTGAATCGTCATCATTCATAAGAGCACATTTAACCTGGAACCCAAAATGGGTTGCTTATTATTTTTTTATTTTTTATTTTTATTTTGTGAGCTGTCACGTGTCAGTGAGACTCGCAAACAGTGTAAGCATCAAAGAAAAATGGATGTTTAATTGGGCATTTTAAGAGTTGATTCTAGGGAAAGCTAGTTAGACCCCACCTTTTAAACAACCTCATTGCACATGCTCTAAGGGCATGATTAACCCTAGCACTCCATTTGGGTGCTTATTTTTTTTTCTGTTTTTCTTTAAAAAAAAATAAATCAATCGCAGGCCACCACGTGTCAGTGGGACTGCAAATAGTGCAAGCACCCAAGCAAAATGAGTGCTTATTCAAACACTTTTAAAGTTGGTTTTTGGAGGTGCTAGTGGGTTCCACCCCTTAAGCACCCCCTAAGGCCATCTTTAACCCGGGTCTCTTAAGAAGGGGTTCTTAATTTTTTTGTCCTTTTTTTAATTTTTTTTTTTTTTTTTACATTTTTCCGGATAAGAGACGTCTCTTATGTCTCTTATTTAAGAGACGGTTCTTAAGTTTTCTTAGTTAAAATTAAGATACGGTCTCTTAAAAAATAAGAACCCCTTGTTAAGAGACCTGCATTAATCATGCCCTAAGAACCTTGGTTAATGGTGGCCTAAGATTCTCAAAGTACTGTATAAAAGCAGCCATTGAAGCTTCCACCAACTCTTGCGCGGTGGAAACAAACATTGTGGTGATTCTTTTCTTTTACCAACATGTCATTATCAAATCTATACTATTATAATAAAACATACACAAAACTCTTCATAGCATTAAAAATCCAACGTTCAATGGTTTTATTAAATCCAAAATGGAAATAAAAAAACTCATCAACAACGATAAAACAAAACCTTACGCGTTCTGTTGACCCAGCATTTGAATCAAATATAAACGAGACCGTAACCGTATTGAGTTCACACACACACACACACATTTATTATAATATTACACAACACATGTTTGTTTAGACAGCAAAAGCCTGTTGGGACTTGATGCGTCTCTTTCTAAGGCGTTCAGCGATAATGAAAGAGAGCTCGAGAGACTGCGAGGCGTTGAGGCGAGGGTCGCAGTGCGTGTGGTATCGTGAGCCCAAGTCATCGAACGTGACTGTTCGTGAACCACCGATGCACTCAGTCACGTTCTGACCTGTCATCTCTAGGTGAACACCCCCCGGGTGGCTTCCTTCTTGCTCGTGCACGTCGAAAAAAGCTCTCACTTCAGCCTACATATTTTCAGTTAATAAAAAGTTTTTGGTTATGTTATTTTGCAACAATAGCTTATTATAAGTCTACCAAAAATAAAAGTAACAAAATGATTAATGTCACGTGCTTTGGTTAGTATTGTCTCTATTTTTTTAAAGGACCACCTAACTCTATAAAAACCAGTTGTGTCAACTTTGGCACAACCAAAGTCTTTGTCGCCTGTCGCTATCTCTCACCTACTACCACAAACACATACTTACTATGTTGAAGAATTTACAGAACAATTCCTATGTATTCATATTTTTCACTATCATTTGCAATAATTCAAAATAAACCTAAACAGTAAAACATTTTCTAACCAACAGGGAGAGTGTTTATGTTAAAACTTACCAAGATGGAGTCAAAGGGGCGAGTCTTAAGACCACAAGGAGCCTTAATGGTGTTTCCATGCATTGGATCACTGACCCAAGTCACAATCTGTCCAGCACGTCGTACAGCTCTGATCAAATGAGGAAGCTTCACTCTCATATTCTCTGCTCCCATTCTTGTTATAATCGTGATCCTTCCAGGCTTATTATCAGCATTCAAGATCTCAATCAGCTTCACTAGCTCCTTTGGGTCCATCTTATCACTCACCTATCATCACCACAACGATCTCAAATCACTTTCACAAATAGTAACCTAAAACCTAATTATTTGTTAATTATGAGAGAAGAGTTGGAAAAAGAAAACAAACCTTGATTCCAAGAGGATTAGCAACACCTCTTAAGAACTCGACGTGGGCTCCATCGAGCTGTCTGGTTCGCTCACCGACCCAGATCATATGAGCAGAACAATCGTAGTAGAGACCAGAAGTAGAGTCTAGCCTTGTTAGTGATTGTTCATAAGGCAAGAGCAAACACTCATGAGAAGTCCAAAAATCGGTTGTTTGCATTATGGGATGGTCGAGCGTGAGTCCAGCAGCGTGCATGAAACCAAGCGCTTCATCAACACGGTGAGCTAGTTCACGGTACCTGCCAAACCAAGACAAAGGTGTTACACAACACAAGCACAAACAGGGCCGGTCCTGGACAAAGCACGCAACCGCAAACACGAGAAGACAAAATGGTTCTCTAACTATTTACATCCATCTAGACACACAAAACAACCAAAGCATCTTTAGCTTTGTGGCAAATAGCAATAAAGGAGCAAAGACAAAGATTCAAAAGGCATACAATTTGTATATATAAATTTATTTGTTTGTACCTGTCTCCTTGCTCACTTTTTTCAGTGAAATCAAGATTCCACTGAGTAACTCTCTGCATAGCAGCATAACCACCAGTAGCAAAAGCTCTAAGAAGATTCAAAGTAGCTGCAGATTGGCAATAAGCTCTGATCATCCTCTGTGGATCAGGGATCCTCGACTTGGAATCAAACGCATCTCCATTAATGTTATCTCCTCTGTAACTCGGCAACTTCACTCCATTCCTCTCCTCAAACGAATCAGACCTCGGCTTCGCAAATTGACCCGCCATTCTCCCAACCTTGAGACCCAAATAAAAAAAAACATAAACCCACCAAAAAAAAACACAAAGTCTCTATAAATATAAAAATAAAAGATTCGAAGAGACTTATTACCTTAACGACAGGGACTTGACCACCGAACATCAAAACAGCACCCATCTGAAGAAGAAGCCTAAAGGTGTCACGAATGTTGTTAGCGTTAAACTCTTTAAAGCTCTCTGCACAATCACCTCCTTGTAATAAAAACGCTTCACCCATCGCGGCTTGACCTAACCGCTCCTCAAGCAACCTAGCTTCTCCGGCGAAAACGATCGGAGGAAAAGCCTCGATCGTGTCCAGCACAGCTTCAAGCTCAGCTACGTCAGGGTACTCCGGCTGCTGAAGAGCCGTCTTCGTCTTCCAGCTCTCCGGTGCCCACTTCGATTTACCCACATTAACCCCTACGGTCTTCGTCACCGTCGCCGGAGATGAAGATGGTGGTTTTGGGTCGGTTTGAACGGCGGAGATCCGGAGGGACGTGGTTCTTGGCACGGCGGAGGAGAAGCTTGTTTGACGGTGGTTGTATATCGATGATAGGTTCATGCTTCCGTTCATGAGCGCCATTTTTGTCTTTTTTTGATGAATAAAAATGTTTTTTTTTTATGTTTCGAGGAATGTGTGTTGTAATGTTTACACGAAACCTGAGAAGCCTTTGGAAGATAGTTGAAGGGGTTTTATAATAACCAAAGTAGTTTGTGTTAGGTGAAGCCTAATTGTTTGCGGTAGGTATATCATCTACAAGGGTATTATGGTAAATTCATTGTTGGGATTGTTGGAAAGGGTATATTCGTTTTATGACAAACGGTAACCGGTTTACGTGTCCTATTACAAATCCGGTTCGGTTTAGCTGATTCGTTGCATGGGTTTGAACTTTTGAGTTTTGATGATAATGTTCGGTGAGATCAACTATTAAGGGTTGACTAGTTTTTACGTTACCACCCGCAAACGCAGTTTTTGCGATTGGTAGCGGTTGTTGGCGTTTTGTAACAATCATACAAAACGCAATAAATCACTTCAAACCGCTATAAACCTCTAAAATTCAAAAGCTGGTTCCAGCTAGCGTTTGCGGTTGCGGGTGGTTGCGGGAGGGTAAATATTTTTTTTCAAAAAAACTAATAATAAAAAAATAAAAATAATCAATTAAAAATTTAAATTAAATAATAAAATACCAAAATATATACATTATATTGTAATTTATATTATAAAACTTTGAAGAAAAATATTTCTATAATTTTAAAATAATTTAATAGTATAATTTTATAAATAAAATTTTTATATTTATTATAATAATATAATTTTTAATATTATTATAATTATATAAAATATAAATATTGTTAATTTATTATCTAACCATGGCTGCATTTAGTAGTTAATCAGTCATAAATATCCCGCAAACGTAATAATTTTTAACCGCTTTACCAGTCGTTCAAATCTCTTAATAACACATAAAACCGCAACCGCCCGCATCCATAAACACCCGCAGTCGCAAACGCAACCGCTGCGGTTACACCAGTCAGCCCCTAAATAGTGGTCTAATATTTGTGTGTATCAAACAATCAATACGGAAGTAATATATTTATACTGATTGATAATAATAAAAAACATGAAAATGGATAGAGATCAAATTGAGTCTGATTAAAGCTAATCTCTCTAGTCTCACCTAACACCCGTCGTGAAGAGCAGAACCCCACCATTATATTACGCCAACTCCCACTTTTGATGTAATTGTTTGTCGTTTCAAGTTTTTCTTTTTTTGCGCAACGTCGTTCAAGTTTTCTAGATTTAGACATCTTACTCTTTGCCAACCCCTCTTTGGTTAGTTATATTTTATATATTGATCATTTGTAATTAAGAGGAGTTTCATCAAGCTCATCCAATTCGTGTTCTAGTGCCATTTATATTTGTATTAACGATTAGTACCATATGTTTTAGACAGGTAACTGAAAACTAATTAAAACTTTCAATTTCTGGAAAAAAACATATGTTCCTGCCTCCACATAACTCATAAGATCAAGAACCACATAAAATGGATCTGCCCATTACGTTTGGTTTTGTTTTTGTTTGTTTCTTGAAATTTATTGTAAGTAGAGAAAAATGTGTTATGCATTGAAAATGGAATGAAATGAAGAGCATATTCTTTTACGTGGGGGAGAGGAGAGGTGATTATAATCAAGTGAGGCCGACCACACGGAGTCTTGTTCTTCAATATGCTGGTGAAAAGGATATGTTAGGTGTGTTGACTTTAGGGTTATGAGATTTTTACAAATATGAGGTCATTAGCGACGTCTTTAATTATCCTTTTTTGATTAAACTAATTATCCTTCTTGTAACTAAACTTTTCTATCCTTTAGATTTATTATTGTCCCCAATGTAACTAAATATTGCACTGTTCACGGGTCCCACTAATACGTGTGGTCTGTGAACAGTGCAAGAACCATCTCTTAAAATCTCTAATTAATAACATGTTTTAGGTCATGTTTATCCACGGTCTTTTAGGCGAAGTTCTTAACTTATAATTTTACGTTTTTTATTTTTTTTTTATTTTTTTTTAAAATTTTTCCGTTAAGAGACGTCTCTTAGCTCTCTTATTTAAGAGACGGTTCTTAAGTTTTTTTAGTTAAAAATTAAGAAACGTCTCTTAGAAAAGTTAAGAACCCATGCTAAGAGACCTGCGATAAACATGTCCTTAATGGTTTCTTACACTATTCGCGGATCCTACTGACACGTGGCGACCCGCAATTGACTTTTTTTTTTAATCAGCATAATGATGACCTAAGTCCGTCCAACTAACCAGTAACATATACAAGACCAAGAGGTTAAGGTTAAATCAAACGCATAGAATGAAATCTTCTTTACATAACCTCTTCTATTCCCCTCCATTCTTCTTCGTAGTGACTAATACAAATTACTAAATATGATAACTTATTTTTATCTATACCTGATTTAAAGTTCATGTACAATTTCAGTAGAAATCAAAGGTTCCAACTACACTGAATGTGTATCGGATGACTACTAACTGTAGGACTATGATTTCTACGATATGGCAAACTGAATAATTTGTTAGTATAATGATAAAAACAGAAATAAAATACACAAAACTTGATACCAAAATATGATGAACAAAGAACGATTTCGTGTGGAGGCGAGACACTCTTTCCTTAATTCTTAAATTGTCCGCAGTGTGACGGTGTTTGCGCAATCAGAATCCCAGGATACAACCACACTTCGACTATTCCTGCATCACTCAGAATAGAAGCTAACGAATCTATTTTTGTGTTGTACTCTCAAACACAAAATAAAATAAAAAATACTAGCATAACTATTCTAAGTGGGAGAATTGTTTCTTTTCTTTGTTCTTGGATGTGTTTTTTTCTATAATGCTAACAAGCCTTTTATAGAAAAATAATGAGAAGCACAAGTTACATTTTCAACATAGAAATAAAACTTCCATGGTGCACTAATGGAGACATCAATTCTTGTCATTATTATGTGAATTCATTCCACATTTTGACCAAGAAATAAAGAGGTAGAATTATTATTGTTTGACCAATTCAAGCAAATAATATTCTTTAAAATGGATTTCTTTTTTATATTTTACCAATATAAAAGATCAACATATATTTGGTTTATAAGATTAGGTTAATGAACATGAAGTCCAACTAACAAATCAAAACCCAAATCCAATCAATATCCAATGTGTATATTTGCTACTTTGTACAAGTTTCTCAAATTACACACATTGGACCTCCATTTCTCATTCAAATAAAATTCTTTTTTGACATATGAATATATTATTCATCATGTTCAAAAAATAGTTCCAACACTAACAAGGCTGACTAAATGCCTAATGGACCATTCAAACTTACAAATAAGCCCATGCTAAGATTTTGTAGGCTTAAAAACTCCATTGAGCTCACTATTTTACTGACAGGTGTTCTATAATTTACCATACTCAGCACACGTGTTTTCTTCGTTGTTAACATCAAACGATAATGTACTTCTAAGCTGCCTTTTGGACTTTATCATAGAATGTTGCGGACAAAAAAACACTACAAGAAAAATGCTCATTGTTAGCGCGGGTTATATGCTATATTAGCGTTTTGATAACTCATTCACGACTGCTGTGTATACGACAGCCATCATAGGTACCCCTTCTACAATAGCTTTTTTCTTTGATGCTACGAAATGTTCGTTTACGATAGCGTTAATTAGCTGATGTTATTAATGAATCTACGACACGGTTATTTTTGTTACAAATTGATTATGATACGTATTGCGTGCCATGGTATCGACTTCTACAATAGCAGTAGCTTATTTTGGTAATTGTTGTGGTTAAGTGCTATACTAAAGGTTTTAATAGCATAGAAATATATTATGATAGTTTACATTATATGAAATTTTTAATGCTATGATTTACAAGCATAACTGTTTTTTTTAGCTATTGTTATTTTGTGTAGGAGCTATGAATTTGTATTTTCGAAAATTTGTAATAAAAAAAAAGCAGAAACTTCAAAACAAACTAACCCTTTCATAAAACAAGTTTTACATACATAAGTCATTACACATAAGTGTTACTGATGCAGTTCTAAAACACAAACCAAAGTCATAAACAATGATATAATACATCAAGTTCATTAGCCTAGCTTAAACACTAGCTAATTCTGGACCTAAGTTCTTCATTCCCTCAGCTTCTGCAACAATGAAAACTCTGATCAGTTATGCAATTACATATGCAGGTTTAAACAAACAAAACAGAATACTTACAGCAGCTTAAAATATGACCAATTTATCAATTGGCCATGCAATTGATGAACCGTGTGCATCTTTCAAACACTCTATTTCATCAGATTTCCTCCAAACTTCTGCAACATCTACGAGCACTGCATCTACCCACACTCTAGCTGCTTTCGGACCCAATCGCACAAAGTGGACCATTTGAATTGGGTCTGTTGAATGGATACGACCTTCAGTAACAACTTGTTTCCTCTCATCAATGTCCATCAATTTGCACTTCTGATTCTGTTTCATTGTCTGCGATTCATGCTTAAGCTGACTGATTTCTGCGTTTTACCACATGCCAATTAACCTAATGTGCACACTACCACAATCGAATGGTATATCGATGCAGCACTTTAGGATCGAATCCACAAGGAACTAATGATCTATAACACTAAGAATACACAAACTTTCCTAATCTAAGCAAATAAAAATCTTGATGATTTGTAACAAGCTAAACTCCTAGAAATATAAACAAAGTGATCTCAAATTCAATCTAGAAATAAGTGCAAGAACTAATCTTTTAATCTATAGCTAAAGATGGATCCATGGGCAAAGATAATCGATATCGGGTGATCAAGGTTCAGTCTAGGATGTTCAAACAAAACAATCAACAAGTCTATAGGTCTAGAACTCATAAAATAGACTAATCCACGGTCATGACAATAGTCCCTATGCTAATCAAGCTTTAAACATCAACGGTCGTTGGCCTAACAAAATCAAGCGTGCATGAATCACAAGTCTACTAACCATCTAGCAGTCCTAACATCAAAGGTCTTTGGTTATTCATGCTAGAGCAATATCAAGTTGGTTCAGACATTTTAACAAACACTTGTGGTGCATAAAATATCTACAGATCTAGATTAGACTTGGTCACTCTAAACTAGCATTAAGAACACTTAATAAGCATAGAACAATGTTAATCAAGCAAGAAACATCCTAAACATCCACCTAATCACCCTAATCTACTTAACTCATAGATCACAAAGTGTCTACTCAATAAACTCCATGAGAAACCTTAAATCTATGTGAGATTTAAGGCTAATCATACTAATGAGCAAGAGAAACACAAATATAAGATGAAGTACTTGATTAAAATGATCAAAAAATTCAAGCTTTAATAATTTTAGAACAAGTTCTTGGAGAGAAAATGAGATGAGATTCTAAAATTAGGTCTTATGAGTATTTATAGGAAGCTAAAACTCGAGTTTGGCCGCGGCCTCCGTTTGCCCGTGGCGTCTGCCCGCGGTGCCCCCTTAAATCGGCCGCGCCCTCCATTGGTCGCGGCGTTTGCCCGCGGCGGTACCCTGCCAGATTTTTATGCGTGACGGCCGCGGCCAGTCCATGTCTCATTTTTCATGCCGTAACCGCGACCATGCTTTGCCCGCGGCCCTTGTCTGTGGTAGATGGGCTCTCACCGCGACCATGCTTTGCCCGCGGCCCTTGTCCGCGGTCTACCTTCGAGAGTACCCCATTGTTCATCATTTTGCACTTTTAATGACTCTTTTGACTCCAAAACTTCACTTGCACCTCTCCAAACCTGAAAACATGCAAATATGTATGCAAATGCAATATAAAGATCTAAATGCAACCTAGAATTACACTAATAAGCTTAAAATATGAGTCTAAAACACATCAAAATCAAGAGATATCACTGACACTTTACAATAGACATGCACACAATTCAAAACACAGATATTAAGATGACCAGATGATTGAACATATAAGTTAAAAATTTACCTGATCAGTTGCAGGAGACTCCTCAGTATGAATTGATGTTGTTGCTCTTGATGTTGCACATTTTCTCCCACTTGTATCAGTAGGCGACTTAGAACCACCAGATGTAACTTTCATACCCGTATGAGATTGTCCTCTTGTTGCTTCTGGTGGATTGTCAAAGACAACTTTGCTAGCAGGCCATGATATAAAAGAATGTAAGCAGTCTTCAAGGTATGAATGATCCATCGTAGGCCTCCATAAATATGTTCCATGCTCATGTACAACATCCAAGAATACTTTAACTGCTTTAGGTCCTAGAGGAAGTCCATTAACCAATGCTTTTGGTTCTTTTGTCTGCCAAAGCCCTTCACCAACAACTACACTATCATCAGACAAATCCAGAAGTTTGCATTTGTTGAGATAATTTGCTCTTGAGCCCTATCAAACACATTCAGAAAAAGAAGTTATCATAGGCGAAATAATGACCTTATTAACTATGTAACTGCAAGAATGAAAAACATTTACCAGTGGTGCAATGTCTTCATGTTCAAGCCCCAGACCTAGTTCCACGCATTTTTTCTTCGGCCATGCAATAATATGACCAACAACTTCCTTAATTGTGCACATGTTAGTCGCAGGTCTCCAGAGGAATGCTTCAGGTTTAGTAGCTTCATCAACCAAGACTTTAACATCATTAGGACTTAATCGACTGTCATTCACTATGTCTTCAGGGTCAGAAGAAATGATACGACCCTCAGCAACGTTTCCATCTTCATCAGCCCAGTCAATGAGAAGACACTTCTTATGTGGTATCTTGTTCACACTCTGTTAAATGTTCAGTTGTAAAAGTATAAGAGTACTGTAAAGTAGAAAAAATGTCATTGATCTCATATAAATTACTTACTCTTGCAGCCGAGTTTTCACTCATTTCTTTGTCATCTCTCTGTAACATAAACCCAACACAAAGCTTATTATTATGTGATAAGCACATATCTTTATGTATTCTTGGAGATGTAACTAACCTGGTTTTTTACTTTCGCAAGTTTAGACTGTAGCTCGGTAACCTTTTGCATGAGATCAATTTGTGTCTGTTGCATTTCAGAAATTGACTTCTGGTTGACATTGAAGCAAGCTAATTTCATCTTACTAATAGTCCTCCCCATCGCTCTCATACGACCAGGATTATCAGGTCCTAAGACCTGGATGAGCGTATCTTCATCCAGATTTTTTCCACTCTCACTACCACCCTTAACAATGTCAACTGCCTTTTTATGTAGACCACATTACAATTAATAGAAAAAGTTATAAGATTATCTTAATAGGAGGAACATATTATGTTATAAACTTACAATTTTCTCAGCAGCATTTGTGTTGATGGGAGTTCCATCTTTTCTTGTACGTGACCTCACCCAGACTTTAAGTCTCGACACTTCAGATTTGTCTTCAGAACTATTTTTCTGTTGCAAAATTATATGTCAACAGCCTTGTCTACAGATAAAAAAGGAAACCAAAATCTAAGATAAATATGCTTACCATCTCTTCTGCTAGTCTAACCATTCTCTTTCTACTACAAGTGTGAGGAATCTGTTTGCTTCTCCTCTCTTTGTAGCTATCACTCAGAACCTATCATTTTGTAATAACGATCTTATTAATCTAGTTAGTAATAACAATGTTTTTCATCTAAGAATGTATACCTTGAATTCTTGGCTTGTTTTTAGCTTCACAAATTTGCGCCACTCAATTGGATGAACATTCTTAGGTCTGAGATTCATCCTTTGTTGGTTATTTTCAGCTTCATTGATTTGGGTAACTAGACGTGACTTGGATGATCTCCACAAGGCTCCCATCTGCTTAAGAACTGCAACCCTTTGGTGGTCCTCATCAACTTCAAACCTTGCCTGCACACGTAGTTAGCCAACCAATAATCAATAACTTGATGTCTGTTCATAAATATACATGATGTCATTGTTTAGAAACTGTCACTTGGACTGATTTCCAAAGGACTGTTTTCACTTCTTCACTAATTTTTTTCCAATTTTCAACTGTAACAGGCACGTGCTCCCTTACCAACGGACCCAAATATGAAGATAGCTTGACTGAACCAGGACCATAAGCTTCTCCCATAAAAGTGAAATCGACATGAACTCTGGTATTTGGATCTTTGGCTAGGTCTCTCATCATTGTTGGAACCACGCAAGCAAGTAACACAATCAAAAACAAAAACAAGCAATGATATCATCAATGTCAATAAAGCAACTTCGTCACACATATATCCCTTCACAATCAGTTCTGACATTCTCAGTATCATCAATGTCAATATCCAAGTCAACATCCGACGGTAATGGCCCAATATCTGCATTTCCCTCTTGAATATCTTCCTTATTGTATCTTCTAGAAGGACCTTTCATGACAATATACCAGTTTGATGACTCATCTTCTCTGGAGTAAAACACTTGCTTCGCTTGAGATGCTAGAATGTAAGGGTCACTTGCAAAGGAGGCTTGACTTTGATTCATGTTCACAAGTGTAAAACCATCTTCGATCTTTACTCTGTTACCCTTAACTGCCCATTGACATCGAAACAGAGGAACATAGAAGACATTGTAGTCGATCAAAATGATGTCTGTCACCCTGCCGTAGTAAGATACTAAGTCTACCACCTGTGATGTATCTTTTGCACTAGCTCTACACACTGCTGTAGCCTCATAATAGACTCCACTATTCTGATTTTTCCTATCAACTGACACTGTGTGAAACCTCTGCCCATTAACAATGAATCATGTATATGATCTCGCAGAACAACGTGGACCATAAGCTATCCACTTAAGTGTGTCGTCATGTTATGTAGAATCAAGAGGCACCTGTTAAAGAAATAACAAGTCATTAACCAATACAGTAGGCAGTGTATAAGAGGAGAATTGTATAATGTAATTCAGTACCTTCTCTTTTAGCCAGGAAGTAAAATTCTTAGTATGCATACTCCATAACGTTGATGCATCTCGCCGACACCTTCCATCTGTCTTGTAAATATTGTAGATGCTCACTAGTAGCAGATCAAAATAGAAATAAATTAGAAAAAGATGTTGATTGTAAATAAAAACTATGTAATGAAAGATTATTTTCTACTTACTCTACATAAGGTTCGACCAGAGCCATGTTTTGGATGATAGCAAGATGAGCAATTCTCTTTTCCGTTTCAGTGAGAGTTACTGAAGTAGCAGTGGTTATTGGACGACCCTCTAAGACAGAATTGTTCTCATACTCTGTGTTTCTATCATGTTTCTCTTGAACATTTGTTGTTTTCTTCAGGAACTCACTACAAAACCGGATACATTCCTCCGCAAGGTAGCACTCAACTATGCAGCCCTCTGGTCTTGCAGGATTTCTAACAAAGTCTTTTAGGACTTTCATGTACCTGAATCAAATAGCAAATGTCAGTTTTGATTTTTAGTGTAACATAATGAAAAAAAAATCATATATATCTACCTTTCAAACGGGTACATCCATCTAAAGTGGACTGGTCCAACAAGCCGAGCTTCTCTTCCAAGATGGACAGTCAAATGAAGCATGATATCAAACAAACTTGGAGGAAAGTATCTTTCAAACAAGCACAAAGTCTCAACAATCTCAGCTTCCATAACCAGAAGCTTCTCAATGTCAATCACTCTCTGACACAACAGATTGAAGAAAGAGCCTAATCTAAAAATTGCAAGCCTCGGTCCTTTTGGCAGAAACCCTTTAAGTGCAATCGGCAGAAGTTGTTGCATCAAAACATGGTAGTCATGTAATTTCAGACCAGAGACTTTACAGTCATCCAACGGGACACCTCTTGATATGTTAGAACAATATCCATCTGGCCCTTTGAAGTCAAATAAACGCCTGCAAAATATCTTCTTTTCTTGCTTGGACAAAGACCACGGTGTTGGAGGGAGATAGGTTCTTTTTCCTTGCACTCTAGGGTGCAAATCCGGCATAATACCAAGCTCTTCCAGATCCTTACGAGCGGCAAGACCATCCTTAGATTTCCCACAGTGCAACAACGTTGAAACTAAGCTTGCAGCAACATTTCTCTCCACATGCATTACATCTAAGTTGTGCCTCACCGGAAGGTCCTACACATGAGAAACAAAACATCATATTTAAGTTAAGAAAATAACAGTGATGAGGAAAAAAAATTAAGTAAATGAAATAATAATCTAACCTCCCAATAAGGTAGCTTGAAGAATATTGACCTCTTCTTCCATCTAGATAACTCATCCTCATCTACTAGTACGTCTTCCTCTTCATCTGATTCACTCGACATACCCTCAATATCAGACCCTAAATCAGTTGAACCTTGCATCATTTTTCTCTTACTCGCAGACCGTTTGTAATTTCCAAAATCATTGTGAAATTTCTCAAATGCTGAGAAATATCACGCCCAGTAAGTATTCTTCCCCTTCTCCCTTGTTCTACTTTTCCATCAAACCATTTCTTCTTTCCTCTAAAACTGTGAACTTCAACCACATGCTCTCTGTATTTTTTCCACATAACGGACAGCCCATTTTCCCCTTTACTTTACAGCCTGCTAGATTCCCATAAGCTGGAAAATCGCTGATTGGGTAATTTGCCCCCGTGTCAGGATTGGGTAATTTGCGCGCCTGCTGCCTTCCTTAGATGTGGTAGCCGTTTCTCAGGCTTCATCTCCAGAATTGAACCCTAACATCGCCTTTAGTGTAAAAGCTGATCGAGTTAGAGCGTCGTATGTTACCTCTCCAATGCTCCACAGAGTGTTAAGATCGTCGATTAAGGGTTCTAAATACACATCTATGTTATTACCAGGCTGATGTAGACCAGGAATCAGCAAAGAAAGCATGATGTTCTCCTTCTTCATACACATGTCTGGAGGTAAGTTGTAGTTAACTAGCAGAACAGGCCAGCAACTATACATCGAGTTCTTCATGTTGAATGGATTGAATTCATCTGTTGAAAGTCCCAGCCTCAGGTTCCTTGCTTCATCTGCAAACGTAGGGTATTTGGCATTCATATGATCCCATGTCACAGAATCTACAGGATGACGCAGCTTTCCATCACTGCTTTTGTTGGTAAAGTGCCACCTCAAATCCTTCGCCATTTCTTCAGACCGGAACATTCTCTTCAGCCTTGGTATTACAGGGAAGTAACAGAGAACTTTTTGTGGGACGCCTTTCTTCGTCTCACCCGTGTGGACATTAGTCTTCCACCTTGAAGCCTTGCATTTAGGACACTTATCGAGCTTCTTGAACCTCTTTCTGAATAGGCAACAGTCGTTGACACATGCATGGATCTTCTCGTAGCCCATGTCAAATGATTTCAAGAACTTCTTCACGTCATAGAGTGATGTGTGCAAGACATTTTCTTCAGTTAACATGTCTGGCAAGGTCTCTAGCAAATCATTGAAGCTCTTGTCAGACCATCCATTCTGAGTCTTCAATCTGAACAACGAAACAATTGCAGATAACTTGCTATGGCTTGAACAGCTCGGATATAATGGTGTTTCAGCGTCAGCTAGCTTTGCCAAGAACTCATCTTCTTTCTTGTCCTCTCCCTCTGCCATATCAGATAGATTCCCCATACCAGCTAACTCTTCATCAAAACACTCAGCAGCTTTGAACAACCCATAGATCTCATCGTTCCACTCACTTCCTTTGCTTTCATCAGCAACCTCTGCGTTTAACTCTCCATGTAGATACCAATCAGTCCACTTCTTATAACCCTCCTCCATACCCCTAGTAACAAGATGATCAACTACCACACTTGCTGAATGTCGAACTATGTTACGGCAGTCAATACACGGACATACAATAACATCAACCCCTCCCATTGCTGAAGCCACATCCCGGACAAACTTTGAAGCCCCTATCTCATATCCAGGATCAACTCTGCCATTAACAATCAAAAGAAAAACAAAATTAGACAAGTTAAGTCAGTAATCACCGAAACATGAGATATACGCTTAAGCTCATTACCTGTTTAGATGTACCCAATCTTTGTCCATAATGTTGTGTTCGAACCTAAGTTGAAACTTTTTGTAACGAAACGAACTTATAACATAACACATAAGAGTCAGAGCATGTAATGATATAGCAAAAATATTCAGAGCATGAAACGATACCAACCAAAGCAAAAATATTCAGAGCAAAAATATTCAGAGCATCAAAGCAACCAAAAAATTAAAACAAAAAAAAAAATAAAACTTCGATTTCAGATTAACACCGACAGAGATGTAGAAATTGTGACTTCCTATACCTAAGAGATGTAGCAGAGGAGTTGAATAGAAGCTGGGAGAAGCAGCGATGAAGGAGAGTGATGGAGAATTGAGGCGGAGATGGAGAATCGAGGCGGAGATGGAGAATCGGAGATGGAGAATCGAGGCGGAGATGGAGAATCGAGGCAGAGATGGAGAATCAAGGCGGAGATGGAAATAGAGAGAGAACGAGAGAGAAGGAGATGGAGAATCCAGATTGATTTCTCTTAGGGTTTTGTCGAGAAAGGGGGAAAATGAGAGAGAAGAGAGGGAATGTGGAAGAGAGAGAGGGAAAACAGAAAATATTAGCTAATTTTTACTAAGTGTTTCGTGGAAAAGCTGTTTTTAGCTTCCCGCTTAGCAAAACTCTATCATAGCATTTATATAATGCTAACCTATACTAAAAAAAAAAATTCACTCATCAACGACAGCAGTTCGGTAAAACGTGCTATAACAATGTGCTATGAATAGCAACTTTTTTTGTAGTGTAATACGTTAACGAGTACAAATTAAATGTAGAAAGTATAGCATTTATTTAAAAATTCTTAACTTGCTACCAAATACTTGATATGCACTCGTCTTTACCTGTTGTCGATAGTTTCCCCTATTTTGTTAGAAATACGTCGGATCTATAGCAGTTTAAGTACATGCAATATTTGTAATCGATTTACCATGCTCATTCCAAAACCCAATATAAACAGCCCTAATATATTTGACGTAATAAATATATATAGCTGAGCAAGTTAAACCCACCAATACTACGTTTATTTTTTTTGTTCAGTATTCTATATGGCGTGTTATATCTTAATTTATAGAAGTTGGAAAAGTTGTTACATACTTTTATATATAAAAAAATTGCGTTCACGAAATATTGCCTCACAGGGCCACTCTCCGAATTGTGTTTCACTTACATAGTTACATGCTTGTTTGAACCGAAATCGGGATGTGTTGGAGGTAGACAGATTTCGATGGTGGGATTAGGAGAAGTCTTCATACTGAACTTGAACTGGATGAATGAGAGTAAAAGGGGGTTTAATAATTATAGCTGGACCCGGTGAAGGGCTGCCTACGTACCCTTTAAATAGGGATCAAGCCGATCGTAGTTCTACAACGATGGGACACAAGTGCCTAGATGAAGGCATGTGTTAAGGTGTTTCTCTCTCTAAATGTATTCTCTCTCAAGGAGTCCCAAGAAGAGGCAAAGAGATCAAAAGAAGGATCAGAAATCCAAAAAAAGGATCCTCTCAAAGAGGGGGTGCCTCCTTACTTATAGAAGGATGAGGTCTAGGGTTTCCTAGTGACCTCATTCTAAATGGGCCGAGTTCATTGTCTAATAGGCCTTGTTGAAGGCACAGCCTATGTCCAACAATAAGCCCCCCAGTAAACTCGCCTAGTAAGAGTACAACTACTCTCATTACATGCATGAGTTACTGGCCTAGTTACTGCTTCTAAGGACGATTTCACAGTAAACTCTCCTAGCAAGAATACAACTCGCGTCCTAGGCATGAGTCCACCAGTCAACTCGCCTAGTTAAAGTACAACTCGGCTTTGTCTAGGCACGAGTTTACAAACTCGCCTAAATCATAAGGCGTTGAGTTCATTGTCTTATAAACCATCTTCGTATAATTCGCAGAGATCAATTTCATCTCTCTCAACGAACTGGGGGGCTTATTGTTGGACATAGGTTGTGCCCTCAACAAGGCCTATTAGACAATGAACTCGGCCCATTTAGAATGAGGTCACTAGGAAACCCTAGACCTCATCCTTCTATAAGTAAGGAGGCACCCCCTCTTTGAGAGGATCTTTTTTTGGATTTCTGATCCTTCTTTTGATCTCTTTGCCTCTTCTTAGGACTCCTTGAGAGAGAATACATTTAGAGAGAGAAACACCTTAACACATGCCTTCATCTAGGCACTTGTGTCCCATCGTTGTAGAACTACGATCGGCTTGATCCCTATTTAAAGGGTACGTAGGCAGCCCTTCACCGGGTCCAGCTATAATTATTAAACTCCCTTTTACTCTCATTCATCCAGTTCAAGTTCAGTATGAAGACTTCTCCTAATCTCACCATCGAAATCTGTCTACCTCCAACACATCCCGATTTCGGTTCAAACAATGCTACATGTAGATAAACCTTATCTTTATTTTGTTGGCAGCATATCAATCTTACGGCATCTAGAAATTTTCGCTCGTGACGCACATATCGACAATCTACGTACGATAACTCAATTATATAATCTCACTGTGAAGTCCTTTAAAGCAAAGTGAAATCAGTTCCCAGATCAATCACATCCATTGTTCCTCTTTTCGGACACACGAGAAAAGAAAAAATGGCTTCTCATACCGTTTCTAGTGGACAAACACCACACGTTGTTTGCGTGCCTTTCCCAGCTCAAGGCCATATCGACCCGATGCTGAAAGTAGCTAAACTTCTCCACAACAGAGGCTTTCACGTCACCTTTGTCAACAACGTCTACAATCACAACCGTCTACTCCGGTCACGTGGACCCAACGCGCTGGACCGGATTCCTACGTTCCGGTTTGAGTCTATCCCTGATGGTCTACCAGAGACTGATGGGGACAAGATGCAGGACGTTCCTTCCCTTTGCGAGGCCACCATGAAGAACTGCCTAACTCCATTTAAGGAACTTCTTCAGCAGATCAACGCCCGAGATGATGTTCCTCCGGTGAGTTCTATTGTATCAGACGGTATTATGAGTTTCACTCTTGACGCTGCGGAGGAGCTCGGTGTCCCCTGTGTTATTTTCTGGACCACTAGTGCTTGTGGCTTCCTGGCTTATCTATACTTTCACAGTTTCATCGAGAAGGACTTATGTCCATTAAAAGGTATTATCATTATTAATCAATGATTTAATCCATGTTATAATATTAAATTAAGTTTCATTTCTATTACTGATAAATATCAATAATAAAATAGTGGTGGATCTTGCAGATGAGAGTTACTTAAACACACAAATAGACTGGATACCATCGATGAAAAACCTAAAACTAAAAGACATCCCAAGCTTCATCCGTGCAACTAGTCGTGACGACATCATGCTCAATTTTTTTCTTCATGAGACTGACCAACTCAAACGCGCTTCTGCTATCATTCTCAACACGTTCGATGATCTTGAACATGACACTATACAATCTTTACAATCTATTTTACCTCCTGTGTACCCTATTGGACCGCTCCACTTACTAGTGAATCAAACTATGGATGAGGATAGCGAGATAGGACGGATGGGATTGAGTCTATGGAAAGAGGAGACGGAGTGTCTTGACTGGCTCGACACTAAGTCTCAAAACAGCGTAGTTTACGTTAATTTTGGTAGCATAACAGTGATGAGTGCAAAACAACTCGTAGAGTTTGCTTGGGGTTTGGCGGCAACAGGAAAGGAGTTTTTGTGGGTGATCAGGCCAGATTTAGTAGACGGTGATATAGCGATGCTTCCACCAGAGTTTTTAACCGAGACGGCTGGCCGGAGGATGCTAGCGACTTGGTGTCCACAAGAGAAAGTTCTTGCTCATCCGGCGGTAGGAGGATTCTTAACGCACTGCGGATGGAACTCGACTATAGGGAGTCTTTGTGGTGGAGTTCCTATGGTGTGTTGGCCATTCTTTGCGGAACAAACAACGAACTGTAAGTTTTGTTGTGACGAGTGGGGGGTGGGGATGGAGATCGGTGGAGACGTGCGGAGAGAGGAGGTCGAAGCGGTGGTAAGAGAGCTAATGGATGGAGAGAGAGGAAAGAAAATGAGGGACAAGGCGGTAAAGTGGCGGCACTTGGCGGAGGAAGCGGTGGAGCATCCTTTTGGTTCGTCGGAGTTAAATTTTCAGATGGTTGTTGAGAAGGTTCTCTTAGGGCGTGATGGCTAGATCAAACTTACTTTTCATATAAATCAAACCGGAAGACTTTGTTTTATTTCTTGTTCAATTGCAAGTGAATCAATAAGTTTTACATTTGATATGTAAGACCATTTCAAAAATAGTTTCTTCAAGAATATTTGTCATTTTCTTAAAGAATATGTGTCATTATTGTAATAAAAACCACAAAAGAAAATAAAGGGATTAAAATAGTTTCTTAAATTATAGACAAAAATATGTTCAAAATTATATTATAATGCAATTTATACTCTTTTATTAAATGATTTAACTATTTTATATAATTTAATTATACTAGAATATTATAGTTTTAGTGACACAAACAATCAAAGTAATATATGTGGCAGCGTTTGGTGGAGGAAGAGACGAAGGATAAGAGCAAGATTAACGATAAGAGCCCCTAAAAGCATGAACAACCCTAAGAACCTTTAATTTTTTTTTTTTTTAAAAAAAATAATAAAAAAAACGGATCAATCACGGATCGCCACGTGTCAGTGGGTGTCCGCGAACAGTGTAAAAACCACTAAGAACACCTCTTAATTAAGAGATTTAAGAGGTGGTTCTTAAGGGATTTAGCGGGTCCCACCCGCTAAGAGCCCTTTTAAGAACCCCATTTGTTTATGCTCTAAGACCACCTCCAATGGGTAGGTTTTTTAGGGGTTCTAAAAGGGCTGGGCCCACAAAATTCTTTAGAACCAGTCCCAAAAACTCTGATTTAAGAGACAGGTTCTTCAACTGTTCGCGGGCCCCACTGACACGTGGCGCCCGCGATTGGTTCATCTTTTTAATTTTTTTTTTAAAAAAAAAAATCAAAAAAAAAAAAAGTTTAGGAACCCCAAAGGGGTTTCTTACCATTGGAGGGTGCTCTAAGGGGCTCTTAGTTTTTTCAAAAGAAAAATAAAAAATAATAAAAACGGATCAATCGCGGACCGCCATGTGTCAGTGGAACCCGCAAACAATGCAAAACCCAACTAAAAACACCTCTGAATTAAGAGATTTAAGAGGTGATTCTTAAGAGAATTAGCGGGTCCCACCCCTTAAGAACCCCTTTGTTCATGCTCTTAAGTGCATGATTATCCGGGGTTCTTAGCAGGGGTTCTTGCACTGTTCGTGGGCCCCACTGACATGCGGGATCCTTGAACAGTGCAAGAACTGCTTCTAAAAACTACTAAATAAGAACCGGTTTTGGAGAGTTTCTTACATTGTTTGCGGGCCCTATTGACACGTGGTGGTCCGCGATTGGTTCGTTTTTTAATATTTTTTTATAAAAAAAAAAAAATTAAGAACCCCATTAAAGGTTCTAGGATAATGATGCCGTAAGTGTGGTTCATCATAATTAAATTTGGAAATAGTTGTTGACATGGTTCTCTTACGACAGTAGAAAGGAATGGGGATGATGTAATATATAATTATTTTTTTTGTAACACAGGGGATGATATGATATATTTAACGTATTAATAACAATAGATGCTATAGTATTTGTCAAGTCGTCATTCTTGACTTCGTTATGACTTATGCGTACTCGATAATCTACAGTTTTATTTTGCTAGAAACGTCTTAGGAATGAGAACAATCGATTATATAAAACCAATGTTCCAGAACTCGTTAAGTACCAGTGGCGGAACTATGTGGTAGGGAAGGAGGGTCAACTGACCCTGTGAATTTTATAAAATTGATTTTTTCTATAAAATTGAATTTTACTTATGTATGTTAGGTAGTTATTAGAATATATGCTTAAAAATCTTTAGTTTAACCTACACAACCCAAGATCAGTTCTTTCTTTTGACCCAACTTTATAATTTTTTAACAATAATACATAACTAATTTAGTAAATGACCCCTCCGCTACTGCTAGGCGCAACGTATGTAGTTAGTAGACCTAATATTAAATCAATTAATCGGTAATTATACGAGAATTAACTACGACATAATTTTAAAACTTTTATATCCATCATTAATATATATATAGATATATATTAATTATGTGCATGATTAGTGTTGTTATGACATAATCTAGTGGTTAGAGGCGTTGAATAAATGCTTATCACCCCACCGACTAATCGCAAAACTCTAGCACGCCACTAAATCGTGGACCACTAGTTTGAAGTTTATTTCACCAGACCACTCACCCATCTTGTACATAAGAAAAATACATTATCCTTTTCAGATAAAGATCAAAATAAACATAAAAAAAAAATTATCCTAAAAATAAAATAAAAAAAATCAAAATAAACTTTATTAAAATATGTAAATATATATTTATATCACTTAATTAATCTAAATTTAAGGTTTAGAATTATAAGGTTGGGTTTTGGAGGTGAAATTTATAATTAAATAAAAATATTAAAATATTAAAATTTTCAAAATAAAAAAGTCTATTTTGGTCATTTTTTTCTTGAGTGTTATTTTTATGACAAAAACTTCAAAAAGTTCTATTTGAGAGATTTGCCCAAATCTTTTTGGCTAGCTCAATTTTTTTTAATTTTAATACCATTTTTTAATTTATTATTAATAAATAACTATTTTCAACAAAATCTTAAATTTATAATGAAAATATATTAACTAATATTTTTAAATATTTATAAAACTTTAAAAATTCTATCTCCACTCGTTCAACACTAAACCCTAAATAATAATCACTAAAGTGTAACCTAAAAATATTAATATATTTTGGATTGAGAGTATTTTTCAAAAATAATATTTAATTTATTATATTTTAATAACTTTTTTTAATTTGAATAGATTTATAATTTCTACAATAAATAAATTATATTTTTTTATATTTTTATCACAAAAATAATCATAATAATTTTTTATATTTTGAAAATTTAATATATATATATATATATATATAATATTTTAAAATTTTACATACAAAACTTTATTCCATAACTCAAAACTCTGATTCTAGATTAATTAAATTAAAAATATATAAGTGATATTTACACTATTTAATGAAATCTATTTTATTTATTTTTAAAACAATATAACAAAATATTTTTAAAATTATCCTAAAGTATTATTCATAAACTAATACACAACTTGCCTCGAGATCTAAACCGGCCAATAAGGTTAATCTTTGCATGCGAGGCAGATTTTTTCGAGAATTTTCACGTGCCAGAATCGTAGGGTGGTCTTGCTCTCGCCGTCTTGCCATTTAAAAAGAATCACGCCCAGTTTCAACACTATAAATAGTGTCCTTTAAAGGCTAACAGAGACGTATCTATTTTCACTTTCCTTTCTGTCGGCAAAACAAAAGAAAAAAAAAAATGGGACCCCATGCTGTTTCGCTCACCCACAAACAACACGCAGTTTGCGTGCCTTACCCAGCTCAAGGCCATATCAACCCGATGATGAAAGTTGCTAAACTCCTTCACGCTAAAGGCTTCTATGTTACCTTCGTCAACACCGTCTACAACCACAACCGTCTCCTCCGGTCCCGAGGGCCCAACGCCCTCGACGGGCTACCTTCCTTCCGGTTTGAGTCCATCCCTGACGGTCTACCAGAGACTGACGTGGACGTCACGCAGGATATCCCTGCCCTTTGCGAGTCCACCATGAAGAATAGTCTCGCTCCGTTCAAGGAGCTTCTTCGACGGATCAACACCCAAGATGAAGTCCCTCCCGTGAGCTGTATCGTGTCGGACGGTTGTATGAGCTTTACCCTTGATGCTGCGGAGGAGCTCGGTGTCCCGGAGGTTCTTTTCTGGACCACAAGTGCTTGTGGCTTCTTGGCTTATTTACACTACCATCGCTTCGTCGAGAAAGGCTTATCTCCACTAAAAGGTATACTATTATTGTTGCTTTTGATTAATGTTTTAATCTATAGTAATTTATTTAACGTAGAAACCATATAAATAATTATTTAGCGTAGAAACCCATAAGAAACGTTCCTTATTCAAGTTTCAAGAAATATCAAGTTGCATTTGGTTACATAAATTTTTCTAATGATTAAAATATTGGTTAGCTGAACAGTTCCTTAAATTGAATCTCTATAACAATACTTATAATTAAACGTAGTATATCTACTTTTTTCCATTTTATTTTAATTATCATTTTCGATTTGTACACATAAATTATAAAAAATAATTAATTTTTATATTTTTTAATCAAAATTCAACAATACAACTAATTATATATCAACCAATATAATATAAAAAATTATTTATCATCTAAATTAATAAATTTTGTATTAAAATTGTAAAATGATATATATTATAACGACGACTAAACTAAAACGAAATGAATACTATTTACCAACATGGTTAAACAATCATATCATTTGACCTTTCCCTTGCCATATTTCCACTGCACAGTATATCATAATTATTGCGAACATAATAATCTTCGATGGTGGTTCCCTACAGGCTACAGCAAATATGTTTCCCAATTGTTCAAAGGGGTTTTTATTTTATTTGGTTAATCAAAAGTATATGCTAAATCTACTCAATTTTCCACGCCAACAGATATTATATTATAATAATCGCAATCAATTGAGTTTCTTTACTTGACACAGAAAACTTTGTGGGAGACCATGAACGAGTTTTATGTTGAGAATGGTAGATGGAACTAGCTCGTAACTTAAGTTCATCATAATACCTATTACGTAGTAGCAAACTTTAGGTTTCAAGAAGACAACTAAAACGTAGCTTAGTATATACGAATTGTTAAATTCTACTCCCTCTCGTTTTTTTATAATTGGTTATTTGTGGTAACGTTATTTTTCGACATAATAAGGTTCTTTTGTTAGCACGAAAAAATACTTTAATGAAGATATCTGAAAGCGCAAACGCATAAGTAAACTTGATCACGACAAAACCATTTTTATAGCAAAACGTGAAAATATAAGAATATACAAGTAATTCCTTAACTAAACCTAAATCAATTAGAGTTAGGACAAACTTCATATACACCTT
Source organism: Moricandia moricandioides (assembly GCA_905132885.1). Lineage (NCBI taxonomy): Eukaryota > Viridiplantae > Streptophyta > Magnoliopsida > Brassicales > Brassicaceae > Moricandia > Moricandia moricandioides. Next base: position 306,305 of record CAJHQQ010000178.1, read on the forward strand.
TCGATTGTCATGCTGGCTAATAATAAAATTTTCCAGCTCTTACACGACCGATAATTCTGTATAACGGTACTTTTATTATGAAGAAATAATTAGATGTTTAAACTAATTCTGGATTTGGCAGATGAGAGTTACTTGACCAAGGAGCATTTAGACACAACTATAGATTGGATTCCATCGATGAGGAACCTAAGACTAAAAGACATCCCTAGCTTCATCCGTACAACTAATCCTAACGACATAATGCTCAACTTCCTCATCCGTGAAACCGACCGAGCCAAACGTGCTTCTGCTATCATTCTCAACACGTTCGACGATCTCGAGCATGACGTCATCCATTCCATGCAATCTATTTTACCTCCGGTTTACTCCATTGGACCGCTCCATCTACGAGTGAAACAAGAGATCAGTGAGGATAGTGAACTCGGACGAATGGGATCGAATCTATGGAAAGAAGAGACCGAGTGTATGGACTGGCTCAATACCAAAGCTCCAAACAGCGTTGTTTACGTTAACTTTGGGAGCATAACTGTGATGACCGCGAAGCAGCTTGTGGAGTTCGCTTGGGGTTTAGCGGCAACGGGAAAAGAGTTTTTGTGGGTGATACGGCCAGACTTAGTAGCTGGCGATGTGTCTATGGTTCCACCTGAGTTTCTAACGGAGACGGCTGACCGGAGGATGCTAGCGAGTTGGTGTCCTCAGGAGAAGGTTCTTTCTCATCCGGCGATAGGAGGGTTCTTAACACACAGTGGATGGAACTCGACGCTTGAAAGTATATGTGGTGGAGTTCCTATGGTGTGTTGGCCGTTTTTCGCAGAGCAGCAAACAAATTGTAAGTTTTGTTGTGATGAGTGGGAGATTGGTGTTGAGATCGGTGGAGATGTGAGGAGGGAGGAGGTTGAAGCGGTGGTTAGAGAGTTGATGGATGGAGAAAAGGGTAGGAAAATGAGAGAGAAGGCGGAGGAGTGGCGGAGCTTGGCTGAGAAAGCGACTGAGTGTAAGGGTGGTTCGTCGGTTGTAAATTTTGACAAGTTTGTTAAGGTTCTTTTAGGAGAGTAAAGACTCTACTATTGCACTATTGTTTCCTTTTTTTTTTTTCTTTTTCATTCGTTTATGAATCATGTGATGATATCCTCTTAAGTTATCAATTTGAGATGACAAATAAATGGTACTTGATCAACGCTATGTGGAGACACATGTGAAGGGACCTGACCCGAGGTACTTTTCAGGTTATTACTTTGTACTTAAAATTTTCATTTTTTTTCCTTCAATGAGGATGGCTGAAAGGGGGAGGTATCTTGAATTTGTGGGGGCTGACGCAGCTTTTTAATTAAAATTTGATAGTTTTTAACATAATTTGTTGATAGTTTAGTGAAGTTTCCCTAGGTCAAATTTATTCTTTTGTTATGTTAATACTCTGTAGTCAATTAAAATTGCTTCTAGATTCGGCCTTTTTGCAAAAGTAACTCAAAACTTGGAGTCAAACAGAAAACTAACCTTTTCTGTTTGACTCATTTTTTTTTTGAGATTTTCACCCCACACGTACATTTTATCTACGAAAATGCCATTAACCTTTTTTTTTTTTGGTTTTTCGAAAATGGTTTCTTTACTGTCTCAACCTCATCATCTTCAAGTATTTACAGTATTGCCACTACCATGAATAGTTCAACAACCTTGTACTACCTGTTTGGAGCTTTTAATGTCCTTTAATGAATAGTTCAACAACGTTGTACGACCTGTTATGAACTAAAAACAACATTTATTTCACTTTCTCTCCATATTCATCCAAAAAACTCAAGCTTTTGATTCAAAATATTTTACGGTTGACAGAGCCATATTTCTTTCGTTTTGATTTACGGTTGCTTTCGTTTGAGATTCTGGGTGGTTGGAGAAAACCCTGTGTGCAAACGAAGTCATCTCACCTAGTTTAAGGTACGAATTTGAATTTTTTTCAAGATCTGTTCGCGTAGAAGACTTACTCTTAAGTCATCTGTATGTAGAAGACTTACTGATAAGTCTTCTGGTCAAAACGAAAGACTTAATTCTAAGTCGTCCGGCTTTGTTTGTTAAAAAAAAAAACTCCAGACGACTTATATATAAGTTGTCTACGAAAAAGGGCTAGTTTTGCATTTGACCGAATCGTGTCAGATCTTTGACTATTGCTGGACGACTTATAATTCAGTCGTCTTTGAGAAAGTTAAAATTTCAATATTTTATTCAAACTAGACGACTTAAACTTAAGTCGTCCTAGGTTAGTTTTGTAATTGAAAAACAAAAACTTGAAATTTAACTTTCTCCAGACGACTTAATTGTAAGTCGTCCAGACAGACGACTTAATTTAAAGTCGTCCAGGAAAGCAAAGTCGTCCAGAAGTTTTCCCAAGTTTTCTGGTCAAACCTTGCTTCATCCGGACGACCTTAAATTAAGTCGTCTGTCTGGACGACTTTCAATTAAGTCGTCTGGAGAAAGTTAAATTTCAAGTTTTATTTTTCAATTACAAAACTAACCTAGGACGACTTAAGTTTAAGTCGTCTAGTTTGAATAAAATATTGAAATTTTAACTTTCTCAGAGACGACTGAATTATAAGTCGTCCAGCAATAGTCAAAGATCTGACACGATTCGGTCAAATGCAAAACTAGCCCTTTTTCGTAGACAACTTATATATAAGTCGTCTGGACTTTTTTTTAACAAAGCCGGACGACTTAGAATTAAGTCGTCCCATTTAATTTTCAATTGCAAAAGTGACCTCTTTAGACGACTTACCTTTAAGTCTTCTGGACGACTTACTTCTATGTCGTCTGCGGCAATGTTTAGTGAACTTCTTCATTTTCTATATGTTTACTAATGTGTTTTATTTTGAATATTTGCAGATGATTCATCAGTTACAAGCAGTCTATGGAGAATGGTTGTTGAAAGATTGCCGTTGGGATTTTGTGGTTGATGATCTCAAAGGATCAAGATTGTTTTTATTGAATGATGATTCAACACATGCTGAACTTGTTGCAATGGCTCAAGAAGATTATAACCTGGACATGAGAACAGTGACTGTGGAGATTAGCTACTCATTACCAGCAGAAATGATGATGGCTCCAGGCAGTCCTCCCATTCATGTTACAAGTGATAGACAAGTTCAAAACTTGCTCGAGATACTCAAAACGCATAGAGTATGTCTTTGTGTATCAAGCCGCAGCAAGGTGGAAACGGTTTCAGAGAAAAGTGAAGAAGCTGGTGAATGGTTTGAAGATGTTGGTGATAATGATGAAGCTGGTGAATGGTTTGAAAATGTTGGTGATAATGATGAAGCTGGTGAATGGGAAGAAGATGTTGGTGATAATGAGTTTGTTGCAGATGAAAATCAAAATGGGGAGGCGGAAAATGGGGAGGAGGAAAATAGGGAGGAGGATGCTGATAACTCTATTGTTGGTGAAACGGATCAGAATGGTGGGGATTACAGTCTTTATGGAAAGGTTCAAGATGAGGACGAGGAAGATGATGATAATATTTGTTTTGAAGAAATTGAAAAGACATATGGTAAGACAAATGCTATTGAAGGAGGAAAATC